>JAREIS010000633.1:0-147347 GCA_030060385.1 Muscicapa striata striata
GTAGGGTAGGGTAGGGTAGGGTAGGGTAGGGTAGGGTAGGACAAATGGAAGGGATCAACAACAACCATCCAGTGCACCTCCCTGCACTCTTCAGAGCTGAATCTTCTTTCTCCCCACCAATTACTTTAAAATCTCTATTACATCTGCACACAGAAATCTGGAGTGAAATCATCAGAGTGATTCAGAAGAAGTCTTTTGCACAGGTGTTATATAGAAACCACAAGTAGTTGCTGATGTTTTACAGTTGTAAGTAATGACTATAACATTGGCTTTGTCTCTTTGGCATGTTCAGCTATAAAAGGGGGAGTTGGGAAAGATTATTTTCAATGATTTCTTGAAAAAAAATAAAGTACAAGTGCAGCAATATTATATCTGAGAACCATTTATTGATGAAAAAGGATAAGTGTTTCTACTAAAGGGAGATAGGAAAAGGAGCAAAGAGGGGAAAAGATAGAGAACGAAACAGAAGACAAGGACAGAATTACCACAAAGCTCCCACATCTTTGTCAGCATCAGCTAAGCAGGCAGAGTGTGTGTGCTGTGAACTGCAGTGTTTGCATAGCTCCCATGGAGGGCTGGGTGTGCTTCCCAAACAGCAGCAGCCTGCATGTTCTTTCCATTGGCAGGCGAGGAACTTCTGTTGCCGCCATGGGCATAATCCTGGAGTAGCTGCAGGCTCCCAGGGTCAGGGGCTGGCGGCTGCGGGCACAACCACGTGCAGGTGGAGGCAGCAGGCTAGTGCTTGAGTGCTAGGGGCAAGTGCTTGAGCACGCTGCTTGCAGACGGGCAGGGCAGGAAACAGCTGGAACAGTGCAGGAAACAGCAGTGGTGGCAGCAATGGCTGGCTGCAAGAGAGCTTGTTCTGCAGACGGCTGCAGGTGGCAGCCGCAGGCTCGGCTTAGCTGGACTGGGCATAGGCTGGGTGTGGTCTGGTTGTCATCTGGGTGTGTGCTGGGTGTGGTCTGGATGTGGTCTGGGTGTGGTCTGGGTGTGTGCTGGGTGTGGTCTGGGTGTGTGCTGGGTGTGTCCTGTGTGCTGGGTGCAGGCTGGGTGTGTGTTGGGTGTTTGTTGGATCTGTGCCCGGTGTCTGTTGTAAAGTTGACCGGGGTTTGGACCCCCCTGACATGGCTGTACAAATCTGGGCCTTGTGTGTGTGCCCCAGCCAAAAACTATATTTAGTTGCTATGTTATGCTGTTCAGTTATTGCTGCACATTCTGCTGTTAGTTCTCATGTCTCTTTCACATGCCGGCTGGTTTTGTGTTTCTCAGTTTAGAACAGTGTTTACAACAGGTGCACAGCATGAGAAAATTTTGGGAGTTTTTCGATAACTTGTTTGAAACCCCCCAAGGACGCTGGAACATCAGCTATGCTAAACTGGGAGAGAAGTTGAAAACATCAAATACCAAGATTAGAAGATTCAAGATAGCAGGAGGTGGCGAAGATTTTGAAGATCACCAATTACAAACTTTTGGGGAGTTGAAGGGGTGGATTGATATTCTAAAATTACCAATTGTAAAGTGCATATCCATGTGGGTGATTGTTCTGGAAATGTATAATTAGGGTGAATTGTAAACAATAAATCAGCTTCTGCGAAATCAAATTGGTTTGCTGTTCAGAAGTCCAGTTTCTTCCCGCAGGTGTGTGCTTGAGGCAGCCACAGGCAGCTGCGTAGGCGGATGTTGGGATAGTTCAGTCTGATCATGCCCTTATTGGCTGCTAGGAGAAGCCTCCCTGGGGACACAGTCACGAATAAATGTATAGCCGATGTTGCAGTCAGTATGTCTGGGATCCCTCTAAATTCGTCAGGGAGAAATCAGAGTTCAGGTATTGAATTAAAGCCTTTGGATGCATTGAAGTATGTTAAGCCACTCACACATAAAGTAGAGGTGTAAGTTTAAGTTTTAGGATAAGCCTGTCAGTCAGTAAGTTTTAGTATGAGCTCTAATGCTTTTAGCAAGTAAAAGGTTTCAAATGCCAGAGTGGCAGTGCAAGTTCTAGTGAAGGTTTAAAAACATACTAGTGTTTTCGCTAGTGGAGGCTCCAGGAATGTAATTTTTTACACAATAGAGGTATAGTAAGAATATTGCTTACATTTTTCAGATACAACAAGACAGGCTGTATGTGTAGTTTATATGTAACCTAGCGCATTAAGAAACTAGAATTTTAATAGGTTAAAGAGTGATGGTCCGAGTTTGTGTCTTAGCTTGTTAAGAAGATCCTATATAAGAATATGTATTAGGGAGAGTTGGTGCCTTCCTGCCTTTCCTGCCTTTCTGCTATTGCTTTTCTATTTTGCTCGCTGCCATCTTCAACACCCAAGAAGAAGATAGGAACTGCGGCAGCAACATTGGCTGCACCGGGACCTCTGAGAGCAGCTTCTGCTTCTATCTGGGACTTTATACCAAAACTTAGCATAGATTTTGATGTCTGTGACTGTGCCTTTGAGACTGATGCGCTTCTGCAATAAATAACCTTTTAGCAACTATTAGCTGCTTTGCTTATTTAAAAAGATAACCTGATGAAGTTGGTGCCTAAAGCACCAGAGATCTTAAGGTCACAAGCCTCTGTAAGAATATTACATATGTTGGGGCATAAATAAAAATCAGATTGATCTCTTTCATCCTCCTGAAAAATTTTGTAATGAATTACATCAAGGTACAACTGTATTCAGATTAGTGAAGCAGATTATTTTTCCAAATCTCTATTTGAGCTTGAAGGATGTTGATTTTGTGATAGGTATTTCTCCTTTCTAAAAGTGATAGTTATGAGATATCATCTGCAATTTAAAGCTGAAAAGGGATTCTACTGTTATTCTTGACTTCCTGTGCTCTTCTATGTCCAAGGGTAAATCCAGTCTCCAAAATACCTCTGTGTGAGACTTATGGAAGGGCTCTGAGGTGAAACTTGGTTACTGAACCATCTTTACATTCAATCTCTGCACCAAGCGACAGTAGCTAGTGCAGTCTCAGAATTTTGCAAAGGCCCTGGCAGGACAGATTTGGAGTCAGTCTCCCTGTCCCTCTGTCATTTGCTAAGAAAAGCTGAAAAATTAGGAGCTGCCTGGTGATGCTGGGCAATTCATGCTTTTCCCTTCTTGCACTAACATTCCAACCACTAACAAAAGAGCAGAACTGCTGTTTTTCAGAGAAAACTAAGACTTCATTGAGGTACAGAATGCTCTACTCTTGTCAAGTCTCTTTCAAGGTGGTTGTCACTTGTTGCACATCTGCCATCTCCCACGGGTTCCCCGAGAGCTGTCACTACTCTCATCCGTTGTCATCAAAGAGCATCTTCTGCTTCAGACTGGCTGTCTCATATGTAGTGATGGTTAGGACTCAACATATATGTCTGGTCATCTCTTTGACTGCTTTCATTTGTGGATCATTTAGAGGTCCGAGACAATGTTATTTGTTCCTGACGATTCTGCGCACCAATGCCTGCCCTTTGACTTAAAGTAGGGAAGGTTTTTGGGCACTGTGTTCCTTACTGTTCTTGTGCTTACAGCCATGTCTGCTGGCCGCAAAAAAAAGTGACCTGGCTGAATGCTTTTCATGTCTCCAAGGCAAAAGACAGTATTTCCATGTCACATCTGAACATAGAAAGGGGCTATTGTATCCATAATAAGTGTCTGTTTTAACCTCTGAAGCTCTGATTTCAGACAGCTAAGTTAACAATTCAGTTCGCTGATGACTTTGCATATGAAACCACTCAGTTTCTTCCCATAAAATGACATGTTTTCAAGCCAGCCTCTAGACTGTCAGGATCTGCCTGGTTTTGGCATGCTAGAATCACCTTGTTCTACCCCGTTTAAGGAAAAAAATCTTGAAAAAACATTTCTACAAAGCGGATTTGTAGTTCTAACTCGTTCTGTCCCTCCTTGGGCTTCCACCGAAATTTGCTTATACATTTGTCTCTTTACGCAGTACTGGCAAGCACTGAGGCCACACCTTCCTATGGGTCCCACTCCAGTTTCCTAGAACAGCATATAAGATCTTTGAAGGTAAGGATTTTTCCTTTTGTTTGTCTTTCCTATAGGAATTTCCCCCCATTTTGCTGATACAGAACATAAAGGACCAGATACTTAAGGGAGACAAAGAAGTTGCCAAGCTCAGGAGAGGAGGGCATCTGGCTGCAATTCTCTTATCTGAGAATTTCTCTTGGAGGGGCAGAGGTACTGGGAGAACTGGACTAGGAAAAAAGGGGCTGGGGCAGCTGCTGTCTCTTTCTCTCTCTCAGCTTCAGAGGGGAAGAAGGCTGCAGCAGCTGTGGGAAGAACCCACTATGGGGTTCTGTTTTCTGCTGCTTTCTACTGTGAGTGGAGCTCTGCTCATAAGAACGGTTGTTGCACTGAGACCTTAGTAACACCTTCAAAGAACCCTTTCACCATCTGCACAGGTGTCTCAGGGGAAACCCCCAGGATCTCCTAGCCCTTTTCCCCTCGCAGGGGCTCTCTCTCTGCAGTGTCCTGGAGCTAGGTTGTTGCTGCCCAGCCCCGCCATGCCTCTGCCAGTGCTCTGGGTTTTTTGCTGCGCTGTAGCCACACAACCCCTGCCTCCTGGGAGGGTTCCAGATACAGCTGCAGAGTGTCTGATAGACCTCATCTCGGGACTTTGCTCATCCCTGCCTTCCCAGCTTGTTACTGTGAGGCTCCTGCTACAGCTCCCTTTGCTATTCAGAGGGGGCACTGGTTCTCTCGTGAGTTTGTAATGGAAGCTCCTACTCCATCCCTTCCTGCGCCCACCGCTACCGCATGGAGACAGGCAGCCAAACCTCGCGCCACAGCGCCCCCTGCAGGCGGGGAGGAATCACTGCACCCCACCCGGCCGGGAGCCAGCAGCGCCCCTGCTGGCCGTGCCCAGAACTGCACCAAAAGAGAAGTGCTGGCAGTCAAGAAGGCTGCTACTAGGTTTCTGGTTTTGTTTGTTGTTGCTGCCACTGTTGTTGTTTGTTTCTCTTGTAATACATACTAGTAAAGAACTGTTATTCCTTTACTCATATCCTTGCCTGAAAGCCCCTTAATTTCAAAGTTGAATAATTCAAAGGGAAGGGGTTCATATTTTCCATTCCAAGGGAAGCTCCTGATTTCCTTAGCAGACACCTCTCTTTCAAAACAAGAAAAAGATGAAGTTTTAAAATATGTCAAGATTTATTTTCAGTAGCTGAGCAGTTTGGATTAGATTTGCAAAGATATTAAAATGCCAATATCTGTAATGAACCTTGTCAAGGCCCATCTGGAAAGCCACTTCATTTTGGGGTTTCCTCCCTGCCTCAGCTGGGGTGTTTAGTTGATGCCTGTAGGCTCAGTCAGGGGAGGGGCAGAATACCTGGCAGAGGTAGCAAAATACCTTAAGAACTTGGCTCAGATTAAAATACTGCTGTGGGCACTGACAGAGTGCTCACTCAGAAATCTTGAGAAGTGTACCAAAGGCTTGACAGATACTCTTTGACAGGTAACACCAGTGTTATCTGCTAACCTGCACTGTGGGCATATCCCACACCGGTGGAGACATATAGTGTGTCAGACCAGGTGCTAGCACTGCGGAAAACATCCCTGTCCTGCTTTTACAGGTATCTGAGGACATCCCATCCATGCATGTCCTTTGCTTGTATGTAGGCTCCATCCCACTCCTGATCACCACCAACTTCTATGGTGACAACAGGTGAATTCAGAAGTTGAAATTGAGTAGACTTGAAAATGTGTGGAGTTGCTACATGCAGCCTTCCACCCTGCTCTCCAACAACAATGCAATTGGCAGCAACATGTCTCCCCTCACTCCCCACTTTCTGCACTCTTTGCATGCTTTGGGGGAATTCTGCATCACATTTGGAGCCCAAGAACCTATCCCCAGTGAATGGATTTCTTCACCTGCCTGAAAATATACCAGGGACCCTAAATCCCACAGATCTGCATACTTCAGTTGGTCTAAAAAGGAAAGGAAAGGGAAAAAAAAGGGAATATTCTCCTTTCCTCAATGCCTGTTTTTCTAAGGGCTTATACCTTGTGTATTACAGACAAAAAAACTCTCAGTTATGCAAAAGTCTGTAGATTTCATGTATGTCCTGTCCAGCTATAAAAAGAGGGAGCCAGAGAAGATTCCTTTTAACAGATTTCTCAGATGAAAATGAAGTGCTAACGCAGTAGTATTATATCTGAGAATTGTTTATTGATTAAAAAAGTTGGTGTTCTTACCGAAGTTGGAGAGAAAGGAGAGCAGAGAGAGAAAAGAGATGTAGAGGGAAGCAGAAGACAGAAACAGCGTCACCACAAGAATCCCAGGCGCTCTCTCAGCGTCAGCTCAGCAGATGGAGTGTGTGTGCTGCAAGCCATGATGGGTGCATGAGGTTTTTGTGAGTGGCTGGGCACAATTTTCAAGCAGTAGGAGGTTGTGTGTCTCTGCCACCAGCAGAAGAGCAGGCTCCCGTGGCTATGGATGCACTGCTGAAGCAGCTGTGGGTTCTCAGGGTTAGGATGCAGTGGCTGTGGGCAGCAGTGGCTGCAACACCAGAAATGTGGCGGCGGTGGAGGTGACAGTCATGGCTGGGTGTAGACAGGGCTTGCTCCATCAGGGAAGCAGCAGAGCACCAGGTTGTTGCAGCAATGAGTTGCCTTGCAGAAAGAAACAGCGAAACAGGGCAGAACAGGTGAGGACAGAGAAGCAGAACCACAGGAACGAAAAGGTGGGGGAAGGAGGATGATCCTCCGAGCAAGCCACTGATCCCCCCAAGAAACCCAAAGTAAAATGGCCCTGGTTGAGTTGCAGTTAACTGCTTTTATCTGCTTAAGCTCCTCCCACAGCCCAGTTTGCTGGGCATTTTTTCCCAGGCATCTGGGACTCTGCTCTGCTGGCCACTGCAGACTAACTCACAGCCTGATCATGGAAGCTTTCCCTCCCCTGATGGGCTGGCAGGTGAAGTCCCCCTGGAGACAGGGCTACCAGCACATGTACAGCCCCTATCAGAATCCCTCACCTCATGTATGACACATGTTGAGGCATAAATAAAAATCAGATTGGTCCCTCTCAATGTAACACCTGCAACATGATGATATGCTGCTCTACAGCAATATCACACTATGACTGAATCACTTTTTTAAAATTACCTTTTAAAAATTATCTTTTTTCTCCCACTGAAGTTTAACCACTTCAGGATGTGACGAAAATGCTTACTTTTTTAAATTTCAAAGTTTAATAAACACTTTTACAAAATACAACAAGAGACTGAATAAAGAAAAATCAAACCACTGGGAGTCTTTGTGACTGGCACCTGACCCAGAAAATGGATGCTCTGTCTTTTATACCCCTGGTGCCTCAAAGTCTGTCATTCAACTTCCTCTTTGCTGTCCATTGGTGGAGATTACTTTTTTACAACCTGATTGGAGGTCAAGTGTTGTCATGCCACACCTTTTAGTAGCAAGCCTTCCCTAGCACAAGCCCTCCCTTTACACCACTCCACCAACTAAAACTGTCCAGTGTTAACAGTACAAGAGGGGGAAAGGGGAGAACAGACAATGTCCAAACAACAAGTCACAGTAGCATAACTATACATCAACAAAACTTCTCAGAATAATCATCACATAATTGTGAGAGCCAATCATCACATCTAGAACAAGCACTAAAGTTAAACGTATCTGGATTTCTTACTTTGCAATTAATGGAAAAATGCATGGTGTTTTCATTTCTCCCTTTTTTTTGGTAATAAATGATGTGAGACTCCATTTTCTTCATGCGGGAAAAAACAATTCTTTATTCACATAATACATTTTTATACAGTTTTTACAGACTTTGTGTTTGATTCCAACTGGCTATCAGTTTTCTTACTACTTCATTTACTGGTCAGAAGGTGATTTTGTGTGCATGTGCTAAGGTTCAAGTGTTAACATTTTTCTTTTGTGGGTTCTCATGAGACAAATCTTATTGTTTCACACACGTGCACTTATTTTCCACCCAGGAATAGGCTGTTGTGTTAATGAACCTTTCACACCAAGATTATTTTCGCCTAGGAACTTGCAAAGTATTTAGCTGCACTTAGAAGAAGTGACAGGCCAGCTATTAATTTAGCAGAGCAGGCCTGATTTTGTGAGGCCTTTCTTTTACAATTTCTCTACCTGTCTACTACATCTTTTTACCCCTGAATACCATATAAAAAAGTGAGGTTTCATAACATAATCCTTAAATTCAGGTAAAGTTAACAAATTACTTGTGCTTTATATGTACCACACAATATAACAAACCAAAAATCAGTTGTTGGAGTACAACTAATGAGATTCCTTCTACACCAAATGCAAGACCCAGGCAGCCCACAGGCAGATGCTGTTAATTAAGACCCACCATAGTCCTCCCACACAGCACTAGGTCCTCAACCACCAAGATCAGCAGCATGGATATCTGTTTCTTCCATAATAACTTAATGGGAGTCTCACATCTGACATAAAACACAGCAGAATTTACCTGTCAGAAGCAAGGGCACTGCCTAGCTCAAAACAGAGGGCAGAGCAAAGTATGTCTTGCTGAGCATTTCTGATGGATTAAGGAGCTAATGCTCTTAATCTGCAAAATGACAGAAACCAACAAAAGCAAGTCTTGAGTCATAGGTGAAGCATTTCTTGGGCAGCTGTGATTAGTCTTTTGCCCCACCTCCCATCCTCCCAGTCCGGGAAAGATTCAGACAATGCAGAAATAAAAATTAAGAAACTGATGAGAGAGTATCTGAGACAAGCTGATGACCAATTAATACAGAAGGTATAAAGCACACCTATGTCCTGAAAATTGTCCATACGTCTACAGGTATTGCCACCTATGTACAGCAAGCTGTGTTACCTTAATTATGTTCAAACTTGGGCTCTTTAATTAGAGCAGAGAAACAACACTTGCAAGAGAGAAGTACTAACTAGGTGTGTATGACTCTGAGGCTTTAGCTATAAACACCCAGACCAGCAAAGCCAGGTCTTCCTGTTGCTGCTCTGTGTTTTGCATCAGGCCACCCTGAAGTGTGGTCCCTGTGTGCCCATGACCATGATGGGCTGTGGTGCTGGAAGTGCACCCTCTCATCCTCTGTCTGGCCCTCAGAGGAGCTGTGAGAGGGCATTGTAGCTGGCTAAAGGTCATCCTGGGGACAGCGCAGCACCATGCCAGCCAACTTAATCAGAAAACTGATGTTGGGCTACAAAATCCCTGCTGGAGGTTAGGAGCAGAGGCTGCACCTGCTTGCACGCTGCTCCAGCATGAGGTGGTGTGGAGCACTGCACACCAGCACTGCCCCTGCAGTTTGGGGCAGTTCAGCAGCTCTGAACCCCCATGGCAGCAGTGTCTGTGAGTCCTGCCTGCAGCAGTTGGCCTGGAGAGCACTGTGTCACTGCCACACTGGGTGCAGCAGCATCTCTTTCAGGAAATCAGAGACAAGTTAGACAAATTTCCATACAAATGCAAGCTGCACCTCTCTTCAGTATGAGAAGAATGTTGTTAATAATACACTGATATTTGGTAGGTGCTCTGCAGTGCCTACCTTAAATCAAGGACTTTTCAATGCCTCATGCTCTGCCAGTGAGAAAATGCACAAGGAGCTGCGAGAGAGCACAGCCAGGACAACTGACAAACAAGACAAGCTGGCCAAAGGGACATTCTACACTATAAAACACCCTATTTTGTGTCTATAAACAGGGGGAAGTTGTCCAGGAGTCAGTGATTACTGCTTTGGGGGCACGCTGGGCATCAGATAGTGTGAGGTCAACAATTTTACTGGGCATCACTTGTTTCTCTTGGGCTTTAGTCCTCCCTCGTTTGCTCTCCTTTTTGTTACTATTATTACAATTATTATAAGTAGTATTATTAGTGTTATATTTTATTTTGTTTTGATTAATAAATTGTTCTTAACTCACAAATGTCACTGTTTCTTTCTCCCCATGCTCCCCACTGGGAATGTGATGCAGGATGTGAGAAAGCAGCTGTGGGGTGCTTGCTTGGTGGCTGGGGAGGATTAAAGCATGATAACCTCCTGTACAGTCCCCCATACACCACCTGTGCCACTCTAAAATTTCAACAAAATTCATTAAATGAATGTACACAAATGTGAGAGGAGCAAAATCTTGGAGAGTTTGTCAAAGACTGCATGTTTGCTTATCCAAGTTTTCTCTGTGAGGGGTAGGCACAAACAGACAGGAAAAAACCAAGGAGTATCTGCAGGAACAGAGGCAGAAGTGGCACCTTTTGACTCACAAGTTACAGGTCCATTCTCTCTGAATCTTGGAATTACAAGAAGAGTACCCCAGACTTCTACAGTAAATTAGAGTTTTTAGATATATGTAGCACTTTTCAGAATTAAATTTTTACTTGACTTCAGTAGAACTTCTTATGAATCCTATATGTTGGATTTTGCCTCTTGTAGTGCTGGTGATTTTGCTATTGCCATTTCATTTAATCAGAAATACTGTTTAACTGATACATGTTACTCTTTTCCCAGATTTATATTGCCATTTTAGTCAACTTCATCACTCAAACATGTACTTGAACAGCCACCCAATTCTAGTACAGGATACCATTGAATATAATATGGGGGATCAGAAAAAGAACAAACCTCAGTGAGTTGCTTTCTATTTTTGCAGAGACTGTGACAAGCTTCTTTACAGCCATCAGAAAGAAATGTCAGGCAAAGTATGTTCTCGTTATAAGCCCAATGCATTGCATCACAAACCTCTGAGAAAGCCTGGTGATGTTGCTTTCCAGAGTCCAAACAGAAAAATATTTTTGGTGTAAATGCAAATATTAGTGCAGTTTAAAATTGTTTTCTTGATTAAAAGGTGGTTCTAGCCACCAGAAGAAAAAAATACCACTGCATGTTCCTGGCGGGTTCTGCAGGAGAAGAGAGAGTCATTAATCCTGGTTAAATTTGCTAGAACCATAAACACATACAGGCGTAAAATATAATCACTTGTTCTTTTCTTTAAAGGTCCAGGAACCAAAGTGTTGGAAATGATCATTCAGAAAGCACTGAGCAACTACTTTTGGCATATACAGGACTTCTGATCTTTGCAGAAAATTATTGAAATCAGATATTCAATTTGTAATTGGACAGAAACTGTGTAATGTGATGTAGGCTTTGCATTTATTTTAAGGAAAAATTAGGTTACATTCTAAGGAAAACAATGTTTTTTTCCAAGCTATGTAATATTTTCTAGACAAATGTTATAGTCTTTTTTAATTATTTTCTTAATTTTGTTCAATTTAATGATGCTATTCACTCTGCAGCTCTTGGACTGGCAAGGGGTCACCTCTTTTCATTCAAAGCCCACATCTTGTCCTCCCTGCTGCTCAGAATGGGTGTCCATTTGCTGCCCTGGCACTGCCCACCCTGCCCACCTGCTGTTCCCACTCTGCACACCGTGCAGTGAGTGGTTTTGGAGTGCACAGCGAGCTACCATGGTTGGCACTGGAGAGGCACAGGGAGCCTCTCTACCCCAACACAGCCTGGTACTGTGTGTCCCAGTGCCTGGAGGAGTTTTTCACCTCCCTGCTCACACATACCTGCTGTGCTGCAATCTTCACACCAGTAAAATCTCCCTGCCATCCAGAGCAGCTGTAGGGCAGTCATGTCAGCCACGCAACACTCATGCTATTTTAAACATATTTGTGTGCCCTACTCCAAGCTGTTGCAAGGTGAAAAGGCAGGGAAAATCACCAAAATCTTTAATCTACAAGGGTTTAGGAGGGAACCTGAGCATACTCTAACCTGTACACACCAGCGGTGTCTTTCACACAGAAGATTCCAAGTGTGGTTTTAACTCTATTTTCTTCTCACAGCACGGGAATGCCCAGGATGCCTGGCCCCTGGCTGCAGTGGCAGCCAGTGTGAGGGGCACAGCACAGTGCTCCCCAGAGGTGCTGCAGCCAGCAGCCACAGACCAGTCCCCTGACAGGTAACTGATTGGATTAGGAGTCTTGTCTGACAGCTTGTCTGCTCAGCCACACGGGCTCATCAACCTCTCTGTCCTGCCTGCTAATAAACCCAGCTCGTGGGACCATTCTGCTTGATGATCTCTCCTTGGGGAGTTTTTAAGGCTTTGCTCTGTGAAAACTACTTGGAGTCTATTAAAATTGCAGCTCTGCTGTTGTCATGCTGTCCCGGAGAGTCACGGGAGGTGCCTGTCACCCAGGTGGAGGTGACTATTACATATTCAAGTGAAAAAACAATCCTTGCTTTGGGAAGAGAAGCATCCCCCCCAGCAAGCACTGGAAGGTGCTCATCTGACACTTTAGGGATGAGCCTGAGGAAGGCAGACAGTGTATCCCTGTTTCCTCCCTCTGTTGCTGAAAACACCTGTGTTGCCATTGTTGAAGGGATTAAGCAAATGGGCAATGTTGTCTCTGGGCTCTAGGTCATCATCCCTTTGGTGCTGTTTCTGCTTCTCACCATTGGGTACTGCCTCAGGAGCACCTGTTGGGGAAACTGCCTGCTCCACAACCTTGGAATTTAGCTGTGGCAGAGTTCTCTGCTTTCAGGGTGGAATTCTGCTTCAATACTTCTACATATACCTGCAATCGCCTCATAGAGGACACTGCCTTAATAAACCGAAAGACAGTAATTGTGGAATCTATAGTATCTATAAAGGATGTATAAAAAAGTCACAGTTTAAATTATTTTCTTGGATTCACCTTTGGAGAGCTAAGGGGAGGCAGCCTAAGAAGAGCTGAATGGGGGAAAACAAATTTAAATCTTCCAGGCTGTAAAGCTGCTGTGGCTTTTGCCTCAGCCACCACAATGAAAGGACCATAAACTCCAATATTCTTTGTTGCTTAAGATAAAAAAGTAAATGAATGCAGAGTCTCAGGCTTAGTTGATGCAAAATATTACAGTGAGATTTCAAGTTTTGTTTTCGTTGGGTAGCCAGCAGGAGCAAATTCTGAGTCTGTGTTAGGCTTGAGAGAACCTTCTAGCATCCTGGTATCAACAATGCATCAGAAATATTTGGGCTATTTAAATGTCCAGGACATTCATGATGCACTTGAAAAAACTCAGAAGGAATGAAATGTGTGTCTGATTAGCTAGATTAAATTATATAACTAATTTGAAATTATCAACAAGCAGTCTTGACAGCTACAGATATCTGTTCTTCCCTTTGCAAAAACCCATCTATTTCTTTCCCAACACAGCCACCCCAATAACCATTTCCCCTAATGTGTAATCCTGTCTGGAGAGTTGGGTTCAGATCTGGAAGCTGTCCCTGTGTGTGCCCTCACCCACAGACCTTGCAGTTTGTAGGGACGTCTTGGAGTGATTCATAATGATAAGGTGTCCCAAAAATCATCTGACACCTGAAAATTGTTAATTCTTACTGTATCTTTAAGACCCAGCAGTTGGGAATCTCGGGGTTGGCTTTCATGTGGCCTTTTTAAAAAGCTGCCCACTCTCTGGTTCCCTCATGGCTCAGAGCAGGGCGTTCTGAGGTTCCACCGGGTTCCTGGCGGTTCACTTGGTGCTCAGGCAAAGGTTTCTTTTCCTCCTTTTTTTTTTTTTTTTTTTTTTGGTGGTGGTGGTTTTTTGGTTTGCTTTGGTTTGCTTTGGTTCTTTGGGTTTTTTTGTGGAGTTTTTGGGGAGTTTTTGGGGGTTTTTTGTTGGTTTTTTTTGGGGGTTTTGGGTTTTTTTGTCCGTGGCTTTAATAAAACTGCAGTGGTGATTTTTTGGGGGTGCTTGAGCGAGAATTCTGCAGCTGCCTGTTCAGGAGCCAGCATCACTATTAACAGTGTTGGTCTGGGAGGAGGACACCAGGAGTGACCCCAGCAGAGCTGCACTGCTTTGACTGCTCCTGCCAGCAGAAAGACAGGGGGGAACAGAGAACAATAAGCATTTTTTCTGCTTACCACTAGCAATCTTCCTCTTCAAATACCTCAGATACTTAGAGAAGAAATGCAAAATGCCAAGTACTGACTGTCGTTGTGTTATTCCAAGTTTTCACCAGTTCAGAGAGACAAGCTGAGGTTTTGCAGCTCAGGTCCAAGGCCTCTGCACACTCTGCACAGCCCTGCCTAAATGTAAAATTCAGGATCCTTTGCTTCTTGTACCCTTTAGCTGCCTTGTTGCTGTGATGATTGTGACCACCAAGAGGACATGCTCACACCAGTAATGTTATTTCAGCTTTAAAATTAACCCATATTCATATCCATTGTATAATTTCTGTGCATTCTTACACATATCTCTCTAAGGTAAATTTCAGGTCACAGTTCCAGACAAATAGTTTCTGAGGTTCATCCCTGAATGTGAATAGGTGATCGAGGTGTTCCATCCCTTGATACAAAATTGATCAGGAACAGATCTTAAACCCTTTGCTATTCCCACAGCCTTTCACTCAGTCTCCCAGTAAGCAGCTCTTGGAGGGACACCCCATCCTCTAGAATGCTCTGGGGCAAGTCCAGACATATCCTATAGCTGGGAAAAGGTTCCTTGGTGCTCAGCCTGTGTGCTTTATCATCTGTGGTGGCAAGTCCTGGTCCACACTAGTGTGATAGGAATGAACCTGATGGACAAGTGCAGCCTGGGCATGCTGGAGAGATGGCAGGTAATGTAGATTGCTGCAGTTGTTCTCCTGGGACATTGATGGGAAAAAGTCTTGCAGTGGACAGGGACAAATTGGTTCAAGGGGCCATGCCATACCAGCCCCCATGGCCTCTCTCTGCCCTGGCTCCCAAGCCAGCTCTGCTCTCCATCTCCCTTCTGGTCCAGCTTCAGGCCAGAGACAGCAGCAGTGACCCTCTCTCATCCTAACATAGCAAGTGGGGATCCCAGCACCTGAGGCTGATGCCAAGACTCTCAGAGCCTGGCCACCTCGTGGAGTCCCTCCTGGCTGTCTGGCATGGGCCCTCCTTGCTGGGAGGCTGCTGCCTCTGGGGAGCTCACCTACGCCTGCCCGCCTGGCACTTTCATCATGCACAGTAAGAGGAGACATAATCAATTCCCCAGTTGGCACTTTGCACTGAATACACACTTTTTCAGTCTGATAGCAGGACTAAATTAGTTATTTAGCAATGAGACCCTAATTTAAAGTGAGCAACTGCCCTGACAAGGATCATTGTTCAAGACTGTCCCCGCTTTGCTTTCAGATGAGAGGCCCACCAATCCATGGAAGGGGATAAACAGACAATTAGAAAATAGATATATTTTGTTAGTTCTACAAAGCTCCCTGGTGCTGTCAGGCTCACAATAAAGGGGGCTCTGGTAAATTGGTGGGCAATGAAAGCCAGCTGTACAGTCATCACTCCTACAGACACAAAGCCATATGTGGCCATTTACAGAACATCCCTGAAAATAGATGGAGCCAATAAGACCAGGGGGAACTAAAAATACTTGACAAAGTTGGCTGCTCTTCATTTAACAAGAATAAAATATCTAATGGCGTGTAATAGAAGCCATCAATCACTCCTGAGTAAAGAACAGGTTTAATACTCTACTTTTAACTATTAATGCAAGTTTTTATTTATCTGTAGTAAGCCAGCAATTAGTATCTAGTGTGTGAAGCATGGTGATGCTGTGCAAGGGCTCACAAAAGGCATGGGCTCAGAAAAGGCATGGGCCCAACAGCTGCAGAGATATCCAGGCTCAAACCTGGCAGGGGCGAGAGACACAGACATGACAAAGAAAGAAGGCTGAAGGTGAGAAACTGCCTCTTCAAAAATAATGAGATATCTGTGAGCACTTCCTAGCAATTATTCAATTTAGGCTTGCAAGCAAGATGACATTTCTTCTTTTTACTTATTTACTTTTACTATTTCTAGGCAAGGACACATGAATAGGTTAGGGAAAGTCTTTCAGCTACCTGCTTACAACTGATAAATATTTTTAGTGCTTTTCCTGGAGATAAGGATTAGTGAGTTGAAAGCTCCTGACAAGTCCTCAGTTCTGCAAAGTGGGACTGTGGTGTGGAATTCAGCACTGAATCTGTGCCACTCATGGCAGTCAGGCATGAGATGGAGCCAAGTCACACCACACATTTGCCTTCAAGGTGCCTGGAGCATATGCATCCACTGGTGATTCATCACAGCTGTTCTGAGAAACTAATTCTTCATGCAAGCAATCAGCCAACCAAATGCCAAGTTTCATCAAAATAAACTCAAATGTTTTTACCTTGTGTTACCACTGCTATAAAACAGGACAAAGCTGCTACAGTGCTTGGAAACTGGTATTTAACAGCCATGAAGCCATGGCTTCCTCACGAGATAAAACATGCATCAGCAAGTCAGATGGCACTGGCTGTGCACATGAGTGCTCAGAATCCACCCTGTACTGTTGGGGTCTTTGCCTGCCCCTAGACATGGCATATGCTGCAAGGTAACTGTCTACTCTCTTACGTATTTTTAGTTGCTTCCACAGGACAAAATCTGTAACTTACTTTGCAGAATAGCAAATGTCACATCCTATAAGTACATTGTTGTACAAAATGCAATACAGTAACTGGAGAAAAGTGACCTTCCATAATGGAAGTGTCCTATAGAACTAATAGAAAATGATAACCAATAGCTTTTACCAGATAATTATATCCCTCTTCTAGAACAGTTTTAAAAGCCAAGGACATCTCTACCCATAACACTGTGCACTTCAGGCTTGTTAGGTGTGAGCCTTTTTTTTTCTCTTTCTATTCCATTACAGCCAAATTAATTTAATCTCTGTCTAAAAAAATTCACATTGGTATTGTCAGGGGTTCAGTCACAAGGCTTAACCTTTTGACTGTGATTGACCGGCTCCTCCTTTCTGCATGTACCACAAGCTTAGAAGATTGCAGTCTTCCAGATCTAGTTTAATTGATCTTAAATCTATTATGTTTTATTTTTATGGGGATTGCTGACTGGGTAACAAATGCAGAATTATTTATAAATGTCTACAGCCCCACATGAATGCAGATTTGATATGTCCTCTACCAGTGCAGGGTGCCACTCCAAGCTGAAGCCTCTTTTGCAAGGGCTTTTTGGTCTGCTTTTGAAAGATTTCAGCAGCAACATGCGGTAATGGTACTAAGTGAAGTGCACACCTCCTGATGCATAGTTATCTGTATCAGAACAGAATAATTATTTAGGTTCTGGCAACCTACAGAATATTTCTAGGGAAAAAAACCCCATGGTTTCAGACACATCCACTGTTCAGTGCCAATATAGCTACCTGAAACAGAAAAAGAGCCTCCAGCAGAATGAGGACAGAAAAATGAGCACATTCACAGCATTGGGAAGAAAAGGGCATTCTTGCTTCGACAAGCTCAGCCAGAGGATAGAAACAATTTTACACCTAGACCTCCCTGACAATGTTAGAACAGTCTCCCAAATAAGGGCCAGAATAACAATACACAACACAATTCAGCAGTCCCATTTTTCCAGCATAAATATCTATGTGCCCAGGAGCACCAGACATGGAGCAGCATGGGTTCTCTCCCAGATTTGCATATTTTTCATGATAGTTAGTAATACTTTGTTTTAGGAGGGAAGAAGCCACTGATTTCATAGAGCTACCAAATATTGCCTACATACACTTTCTGTCAGCAGACTCAGCTACCTACATCTGCATCAGGATTTTCCCATTGCCTTAGAAATCCCTCATGCTTACTTCTGTGGTAGAAAAAAGCAAAAGTTTCTATGAACTGATCTTCCCATAAAAATTTAGGACAGAATCTCAGAATGTTGAGGGTTGAAAGGGACCCTGTACATCATCCACTCCAACTACCTGCTCAAGCAGGGCCACCAGGCCTGTGGCCAGTTGGGTTTCAGACATCTCCAAAGATGGAGACTCCACTGGGATGATGCTCAGTCACCTTCACAGTGAAGAAAGGTCTGCTGATATTCAGAAGGAATCTCCTGTGCTTACATGAGTGCCCATGGTCTCTGCTCCTGTCACTAGGTACCACTGAAGACAGCCTGGCTTTCTCATTATCATTTCTTCCATCACTTACTTATACATATGGATAAAATTCTCCTGAGCCTGCTCTTCTCCAAGCTGAATAGTCCCAACTCTCGTAGCCTGTCCTCATATGGGAGATGCTCCAATCCCTTCATCACCTTTCTGATTGTGGGAGACCCAGCACTGGACACAATACTCCAGATGTGTCTCACCAGCACTGAGTATAAAGGAAGGCTCACCTCCCTCAGCCTGCTGGAGACACTCTTGCCCAGGATGCCATTGCCTTCTTTGTTGATTCATGGTCAACTTTGTGTTCACCAGGACACCTAACATTATTTGTGCTATCTGCTTTCCAGCTAGGTTTCGGGGTCATCCACGTGGGCAACACTTGGCTTTTCATTTTTTTTAACTTCACAAGGTTCTTCTCTGTCTTGCTGGGATCCAGTCGGAGAAAAAAATACTCCCAAGAGAAGGATGTAATAACTGGAGCTGCATTTCTAATAGTCAGCTAAACAGAGATGGTCTTACCTGAGGTGTGACACACACTGCACGTGTCTGGACCGTGTACAGTCACCAGTTCAGCACAGCCCCTTGCTGGGCTCACTGTAATATACAGTCTATATGTATGTGCCCTGTCCTCCACTGGTGCCAAATGATAGCTGTAAGGGGAAGGAAATTTTTCAATCCTAAGACACCCAGAAGGGTGCCAAATCTTTGTCTTTCCCACCAACTGACATGTCCTGGGAGGTGAGCTATCCCAAACAGACTTTATCTTGTCTCCCTACATTAGATTGGAGCTCAAATTCTCTCTACCCTGCATACATCTCCTAGAACCAAAAGACCATTGCAAACCATTTGCATGGGCACAAACAGCAGCAACATCTCTTACATCTTGGAGGCAGTGTAAGCCAACTGGTCAGGAGCAGACAGAGCATGCAAATATGCATATTTGATTAAATTAACATAAAATGTTTTAATACATTAAAATCTTCAAAGAGGATGTAGTTGCAAAGGATTTTTTTTTTTTTTTGTTTACTTTTGATAGGACAAATAAAAAGTAATTGCTTTTCAGGATCAGCTTGTGCTCATTTTTATGATTATGACTTTTTGATTAACCTCTTTTTTCCCTTTCTGTTCTGTACATAGTAAGCAGGATCGTCTCCTCTTTTAACTTTACCATTTTAATAAACCTTGCCATGCCAGCCGCAACCCAGAAATCATTGTGACCTGCCCATGACCACCTGAGCCCTATTTAATTGATTTAATGAATTTACCTTATACAGTCCTTGAAAACAAGTTTGATCAAATCCGTTTGATACACCAAAAACTCAGTGGCCATTCTCGTTACATCTTGGTAGAAGAGGTGAGCGTGTGAATATGTGTGTGCATGTGTGCGTTGTAAAAATTCTTGGGTATGTCTTTTTAAGAAGAAATTAGCTTTTTCTCTACGACCTTTGGTAAGTAAAACCATACACATGAAGAATAGAATAATTTCTCTCAAGAAAAGGAAAACAGTAAGAGCAGCCATACAAGCCTATTCAGTCTGTCTGATTGTGATAGGATTATCCCAGGATGGAATGTCCATGGAGGAGTATAGTAAGATAGCTGCTAATTTAGTAAGGTTTTAATTAAATATTCTCCCACTAAATAATGATTTACAGTTCATGAGTGTCAGCATCTCATTTTTAGCAAGATTTCCAACTCAGAAACATGAAAGAGGGACAGAAGTACTACACCAGTCTTTGAGTATGTAAAGTAGCTGCAAAATAAATCCCAGGAAAGGAGATTAAAAAGAAAGAGCAAAAAACTTGAAAACAAGCCAAGTGACTGAGACACCA
The DNA here is from genome assembly GCA_030060385.1 of Muscicapa striata striata. NCBI lineage: Eukaryota > Metazoa > Chordata > Aves > Passeriformes > Muscicapidae > Muscicapa > Muscicapa striata. The sequence goes on from JAREIS010000633.1 coordinate 19,705, forward strand.
TCCCCAGCAGGTTGTGATATGCTGGGTCCCTGTCACAGCAGCATCTTCAAGACAGGGAACTGCTGCACACTGAACCCTCATCAAAGCTATCTCCAGAGTTGACACAGGTCTGAAGACTGCTGCAAAGCAGGCTTCCCTTAAATGTTATGGTTTTATTACTTTTTTAAAAAAATCACTCCCTGTAGTTACATTGAAACTCTCTTCTCCTGCTACTGCACAAGGTCCTTTCTAAGGGAGATCTCTGGAAGTGAAGATAGATACACTTTTTACTTCAAGTTAAACAAAGCATTTGCCCTGGCCCTGGAAACAAAGTCAAGGAGAATGATTTGTGGTGACTCTTGACTGACTTTTCATGGGGAAGGGAGACCAGCAAACCAAGCACCCAGATCAGGTGTATGGACAGGTCATTACCTGCGCAGGACAGGCTTGGTCCCTAAGAGGTCACAGGGAAAACCTCTGCCAAGGAGTGAGTGCTTCACACCAGAGTGTAGTAACCTGCACAGCCTTTTGCCACAGCTTGCCATGTTGCTTGGTGGCTTCCCATCCCACTGGAGGCCCAGCAATGAGCATGCAGGTAATGCTCACCATTCCCTGACTCACCAAGTACAGGGGTAAACCAAGGTTAATCAGAGAATCAGAGAATGGATTGCGTTGAAAAAAACATTAAAGATAATATTGTTCCAATTTGTTCCTGATCCCAAAGCCTTATGGAAGCTCAGCTGGTTGCAGCCCATGCCATTCAGCATGGCTGGACGGCTGTGGACTCACAGTATTAGGAAACAAGGATTCCAGGGTTTGTGGCACAGAAATCACCCACTCTGCACCCTAAGTGCATTCGCAGTGCTCTTCTCCAAACCTACAATTCACACATGCATAAAGCCCTTGCAATCTGGATATGTGGCTTTGTGATCAGGTTGGCTCAAAGTACTGTCACTGCCAGAGGGGCTGCTGGCCCCTTTGCAGTGCTTAGCTTCAGGGTCACTTCTCTCTGCAGCTTCTCCCTAGCTTCAGATACCTCAGAGCCTCAGAGCCTCAGGTACTTTGCCCACCAAGGCTCTCCCCAGCACTCTTCCTTGCTAGCTGGTGCCTGCCAAGGATGCATGAACAGAAAAACAGGAGCTTGCTCTCAAACTGCAGCACACTGCCCTCTTCTCCTGTTCTCCCGAAAACACTTGCCAGACCCTGAGGGAGGAGAAAGCCGCCAAAATCCCTTCTGTACCATGAGCTCCCAGGAGGAGTGTCCCCACTACTGCCCCTGCATCTAGCATCCTACACTGGATCTGTGCCTCACTGCTGCCCTTTGGGGCTCTGCATCTGAGACTATTCATCCTGTGCTGCAGGTTGGGATCCCTAGCCTCCTGTCAGGTCCCCTCTTAGTGCAATGTGCTCTCCTTTCTATTCACACAAAACCAAAATTGTCTGTGACAGGACTATTTCTGTAAAACTGAGTATGTCTGCATAGTGGTGCTGTGGCTGAGAGAGGCTCTCAGCTATGTATGAGAAGTGGGACATAGTTAATGTGGGGATGATTATGATTAAATTTATTGCTAATACAGTATCAAAGTATTGCTGATACCTACATAAAACGATCTAAAAATATCTAAATAACAACTCATAACAGTAATAACTCATCTATTGCAATGGATTACGGTATCATTGAGTCAAGGTCTCTCCTGTTGAGTCAAAAGCCTTGGCAAGACCCCTTCTTTGTCTGAACTTTCCAGAGAAGTCTAGGCCTACTTAGTCTAGGTCACAGTCTGTGTCTAAAGGATTATGATACAAACAGGTTCAGCTAGAAACATACAGGTTTACAGTTGTTCTTTCAGAATTCACACCTCACAGTTGTTCTGTTGGTTTTTGCTTTACAGTTTCCTTTCTGTAGGTGTGTACTGAATAGAATTTTATCTAAGCAACTGAAATCCTGATGCTAAAACTCTATCCCACAAATTAAACAAAATCGAAAATCTATTACTATGCAATTAATTAAAAATAGATGAGTTCCTAGCTGCTGAGCTTGTAATTAAAAGAAAACCTGTATTACCCTGAACATTTGCATGAAGAGGCTGTAAAGTTTTGCTGCACGGTGATAGAGAGTTTATAAGATTTGAGTGCAAATCTCCATGTTTCAAAATGAGGATGCTGCTACCAATAGAAAGAAGATACTTTACTGTTTCCCATTTGGGAACTCTGCTTTATCCTGGCTAAATTTCCCTTTGCCAGTAGTCGAGGTCAACACATCCAGCAACTGAGTCACATTTTCCCAACTGGCTTGTAAAGCTGAAACCCTGAAAATAAACACTGGAGCAAGGATGAATATTTTCCTCTGCTTCCTCCTTTGCCACATAGCTATGGGTTTTCAAGACAACTGGGTCTGATGGAGAATTTCAAATTGCAAATGAAAATTTGATTTTCACAATTGCTAACACCATTTTAGAAGGTGAATCTGAATAATTTATCTTCTTGGGAAAAAGTTTATTGCTTTTTTTCTTTTTTAAACTTTACCTCATGTCAGTCGCTGTGCTTGCTTCCTATACTGCTCCTCATGAAACCCCTTAATCCTGAGCCCCATGAGTGTACTGATGGGGGCCTTCTCTGAGTTCAAACATGGGCAATCCTTTTGCTGGCCAGACCTTTGCAGGGACATCTTGCTCCTGCACTCCAGGGGAAGGTTTGGTAGAGGTGAAGAGATGTTCCAGCCCTGGAGATCCCAAACTTGCTTCTGTACCTCAGCTTGCCAGTTCCACTGGCGTTCATAAACCATAGAATCACTGAACAGTTTGAGATTAAGAGATATTAAAGGTAATTTTGTCCAAATCCCCTGAAATGAACATCTCCTTTTCCACATGTATGAGTAAGCTCCCTCCTGATGTGGGATAGACAGGTGTTCACACATGGTTTTATAAGCATGGTGGCACATATCACAAAATAAAGCTTTTGAAGATATCCTCGCTCATTGGGGGGTTGGATTAAACAGCCATTAAAGGTCCCTTTGACCCAAATTTTTTTTTAATTCTATGAATATTGCTTGGCATCAGCATCAGAAATTGTCTCCTGTAGGACATCTTGGGGTATTTAGTTTTCTTTATAGAGTTTGTTATGACTCATAGTTCTTCTTCATTGTGATGTATTCTGAAGGTTCAACATCTTGATGTTGAAGCCAACAGTTTGTCCAAAATGGATTTTTCTATTTTTACCAGCAGATAAAAGGGAGAATTTTGTCCTAGAAATGATGGTGATTGACACAGTCTGGTGGGTTTCTTTGTGCCTGAAACCCCTCAGATGGCCACAGGTGGTGGTTCAGAGTGCAGGGATTCAGGGATTTCTTTGAAGCTGCCGAAAAAAGATTGCGGGAGACAGTCGTCCAAAGCCCAAGGTCTGTTTATTAATTGTTAACGATAAAGTTGTCTTTTCTGCGCGCAGAGCTCTGTCACCATCGAGAGCGGGACGAGGTCTGCCTCCTCAAGGGCTGGACTAATCTTTTATACCCTAACTTACGTACATCATGTTTATAGTTAATTCCCAATAATACAGATTTTTATTACTATGTTTAATTTCCCCCCAACCAATCTGTAATTCCCAGAATCCTCTCCAAAATGGAGAATGTGAAGAAGAAGAAGAAAAAAATTTAACACACTCCCTTCCCTCCATCTTGGCCACATGGCTGATAATATAAACAATCTTAAAAACTACTTTTTCTACATGATAACTACCCAATCTACACCCCAGTTTCTTTAGAAGCTTGCATCTCTTCACTGGGTGGAGGCAAACACTGCCAGGGAATGGAACCAGCCCTCAAAACCCCCCTGGCCTCACCTGGGGGCTTAAAAAGGGCCGTACAGGGGGGTTCTTGTTCCCCCATAGGGGCCAGAGGGATACCCTGGACCCCCGCAGGTGATTACCTCACCTTTTTTTGTACTGTCTTCAGGAAAAATGGCAATCACTTTGGAAGATTCAAGCCTGGACGAGCGGAGTGGACAAGAAGTGGAGACTGAGAAAACTGAAATCTGTGAGAAGCAGCCAAAAACCTGGAGAAATTTTGGGATGTAATGAGCAGTTGGGGAAGGCAAGCCAAGAGTATCCTTCACAGGAAGGTTCTGAGTGGAAGATAAAGGACTGAAGAGCTGTCATGAACTGAGAGGGGACAAGAGTTCTGGAAGAAAGGAGGAATTGGTGGAACAGGCAGGGAGGAGGACAAAGACGGTGATACAGATAAAAAGGGCCACAAAGCTGTGATGCAAGCTATGTGGAAGGAAAATTTGCTATTGTAAAAAAGTAGTATTGAGAGTAGAGAAAGACCACAGTCTGCGTCTCCAGGTCAGTGATCAGTGATGATAGCAAACACCCCAAGAGCTAATGTTAAGGGTTTCAAGGTTGTATGTCTTAGATGGACTTTGGAAGATGAGGTAAGACTTCATGACAGCTTTCCGTGAAGGTCTTGGACTGGGACAGCTGCCAGCTCCTAGGAGGTAAGAGCTGCCCCTGGTTCTGTCCAGCCCAAACCAAATCAGAATGTTGTTGATGCAACACACAAACTGTTTGATTTCTCTTTGAGGAGTAAAGGGTTATTTTCTTGTGATGATGACTCAAAGTAGGAAGGGATAAAGAAGGACTGCTCATTATGATTATTGCTTCTCTGCTGCAGAAACACAATGAAATCTGCCCATTACTCCCAGTAGGATATCTTTCCCCTTCCCTATCCTTCCTCAAAGAGAAGGTCCTTAAATTATTGTCATCTCAAGATACAAACACAGTTTATTTTCCCAAAACTTGATTAGGCATATAATTTCCACCTTTTATATTTAACATTTAAGCTTAATCATGAAGTTGTTAACCATAAAAAACTGTTAAATGAATATAGTACATTGAAAAATATTAGTATTTCAGAATGAGCATTTAAAAAGAAAATTTATGCATAGAAACAATGGAGAATTACAATTAAGAGCTCTAGGGATTGGAGAGTGATTTGTCCAGCCATTACACAGTCATTTCAATTTAAATTAAAATTGCAACTATTTTCTAGTCATCTAAAAATATGTGGTGTCACATTAAGAGTTTTAATGGAGCTTTCTCTAGGGAATGTAGCAAAGTTAGTTAGTAGTACATAAATAACTAAATAGGGGAAACTGAATAAATTCTTTGCCAACACTAATATGATAAAACCAAAAAAATGGGAGATGAGTTTTTTTCTCTAGTTGAGCATAGGCTTCATATTACAATAAAGAAACAGTTCACAGGGTGTCCAAGTCTACATGGTTTAACCAGAGTTGACTGATAAAAATAAATAAAAGTCTGCCAGATATATTTTTCTAAACTGACAAGTGCCTGTGTGAATGATGCTGCATAATTTGTTAACAAACTACAACAGTGCTATTGAAATGTAGTCATCCCTCCTTCCCACCATAGAATATTGAAAATACACCTCTATGGTCTATCCAATATCCCTGCTTCAGGGAAAGTTGGCTTACTCTCTAGGCTTCCAGATTTTAGCTTAGTCATTGAGCTTTAAGTTTTAACCACTGCAAAACATGTTTTCACAAACAGAGGTGTTTACTGAGTCGCTTTATTCAAGCCTACTTAAACACTAAGATCTGACTGATCAAAATTCAAGCCAAAGACAGCCTTCAGGTGAGACTGGAGGGCTTTTACAATTCAGAAGGTACTTGGGATCTGGGAGAACCAGCTGCTGTGCTGGGTGTGCCAGGCAGTTTTCATAAAGAACAGAACAATGTGTTTTGCCTGCTTTGTTCACCAGCTCTGTATCTGGACTCTGGAGAAACACTAAGAATTTGGAGCTCACCCATTCTGGCTCCCTGTGCTGCAGGTAGGAGTTGTAGGTCAGCCTGGGGGAAATACTGTCCCTTGACTTGATGCTCTGAGCAGTGCAGCCACCTTCACTCCTAAGGGAAAGAATCTCCCTCCTGCTCCTGTGCTCAGAAATGTAAAGGAATATATCCTGTCTGTAAATGCCCCCTTACCTGTCAGCTCCAGCTAGACACCTGTCAGTGGTGTGTTTCTTCTTGCACCATCACTAGCAGATCAGTGTGCCATGCAGTTCCATGCAATGCCTGCCCCTGCAGAAAGGTGGGATGTGCCATGTAGGGTGGGTGGTAACTGTCAGATGTAAACATAAAGAGGTGTTCTGAGGTCATGGGAAACATCTCTCAAACATTCAGCAGACTTTAAGGACAGTAAGGTTTAAAGCAAAACTTTTTTAAGCCTGTTTGCCATTATAGCTCTCAAACACTCAGAACTTAAAGCTTTAGGGACCAGCAGCTACTATCAAATATATTATAATGAAACAACTAAAATTTTATTATCCACCTCTCCAAAAAAAAAAGGGCTGCACTTAGATATTGGAAGAGCATTCCATATGGCATTCCCAGTTGTTTTTTCAACTTGCTGTTTTCATAAATTAAAGATGCCAGTATTGTAATTCCCTTAGTTTGTATATTGACTTTAATTTAGTAAAAGAAAGGTAAGCAATCAGACTAATAGCCTCAACCCTGACCAAGCCTGGATAGCCAAGTCTGTGTGGTGTTATTTTGCATTGCATCTACACCAAAACTCGCTCTATGGACTCAATAATTAGCTGAACTTCAATATGCAAGTGTATTTTGATTCTCCCTTCTGAAAATGTAATTCTGTGTTTGTCTACTCAGATTACGCAGATGTTTCCATCTTAAAGCAAATCAGCTGCAATTTCTCATTTGAGTTCCTCTGACCCTTGCACCGGAACTATCTACCCATCTGTTCTTCTGCAAAGTCATCCAGCTAGACAAGTTCTGAAGAGACAAAGAAAAACAACAAGAGTGGCAATCTCTATGAAATATATCTTTCTTGTTAAAATTTTAAAGCACAGTCTTTAAAAAGGATCTGCACATCAAGCTCTGGATGGAAAATAATTTAAATCTGTGAACTGGTGAGCTGTAGGGGTAAAGCAGGAAAGATTCCCTGTTGTCTGTTCCTCAAAATAAAATCAACATGCCACACCACAGTGTTAAGATATCAAAATTACTGCAGTCCTTCTTTGTGAACTGGTTTTCTTAGTAATCTGTAGCAAAAAGGCAAAAGCTACTTCATACTGCAATAGATAGTAAACGTGAGTGCCAGAAGGACTCCATGAATTACCACAATAAGGGAGTAAAAAAGATGACAGATCGTCTTCTGAAGAGGGTAGAACTTCTGGTAGGTTCTTTAGTAATTGGTCTGGGACTACTCTTGTTAAGTATATTAGTGGCCTAGACACAAACTGTAGAAGGCACTAGAGAAATCTGCATAGTAAGTAAGAGATCACAGAATTACAGAAGGCTGAAAAAGACCTCTAAGAGCAAATAAATACAGGGGTTAAGGCAGCAACACTGTGTTCACCACTAACCCATGTCCCCAGGTGACATATCCACATACCTTTGGAACACTTCCAGGGATAGTGACTTCACAAATGTCCTGGGCAGCCTGTGTCAGGGCTTGACAACTCCCTCAGTGAAAAAACTTTCTCTAATATCCATCCAGAACTCCCCTGTTGCCACTTGAGGCCATTTTCTCTGATCCTGCAGTTAGTTGACAGGGAGAAGGAGCCCAATCACCACCTTGCTATAACCTTCTGTCTGGGAATTGTAGAAAATGAGAAGGTCTCCACCAAATGTCTTTTTCTCTAGGCTGAACCCCTCCGGCTGCTCCTCATGAGATTTCTGCTCCAGACTTCTCCCTAGCTCCATTGCCCTTTTCTGGACAAAATGCCACAGATCCATAGAATATTATAAGTTGGAAGGGACCCACTAGGATGATCAAAGTCCAACTCCTGGCTCTGCACAGGACAGTCCCAAGAATCACACCATGTTCTGGAGAGTGTTGTCTAAATGCCTCTTCAATTCTGTCAAGCTTGTTGCTGTGACCACTTTCCTGGGGAGCCTGTAAATGGACTTATCTGCAAACTTACTGTGCATTCCTTTGAATCTTGCATACAAGTTGTTTATTGAAGAAAACTGGGCCAAAGATGGAACCCTACAGAACTGCACTAGTGGCCTGTTGCCAGCCTGATGTTGCACCATTCACTTTGTGCCTGACCCACTAGCCAGCTGCTCACCGACTGTAGCATGTGTTTGTGCATCTGTGGGCTGAATTGTCTAGAAGGAGCCTGTGAGAGGCAGAATGTTGCCATCTGATTATCAGAAAGAGATGTCTCTACTTGAATTAAGGTGCAAGCAACACCAGTCAATAATACGGATTTTATCTAACAGTAAATGTGAGGTAGAGAGAGAGACAAAAGAAAAAAGAAAGTAGTAAAGAGAGCAGGGGGCAGAGAAAGAGAGTGGGCTTTTTAGTGGTAGGGGTTCTGAGGTTGCTCAGAACTTTTCACCATTTATGCATTTTAGCAACAAGGAAATTAATGCTCATTGAATACACAGTTCTCTTATTCTATTGGGTAAGTTATTCTTTCTCTTCTAATGCTAATTATTCCCATGTTCAGTCCTTCTCTTCTTTTATTTCAGTGGGTTTCTTGTCTTTAATCAGTGGGCTGTAGTACCACCCTGCAAGACTTGTCAGAGCTGATTTTCACCATAGCTGCTGACTGCACTTTTCTTGTGGATACAGTCTCCCTAAGACTTGTTTACCGTTCCTTAGGCATGAGATAAATGGACAATAGTGTCACCTTTGCCTTATCTCAAGTTCCCATTAGGTAGCTTAACTCACAGTCCCAATACCAGGAATCCAGGAGGCATATCTGGGGAGGGTAGGAATGGGGAAGGGGAACGGTGAGGAACTGGGGGAGTGGGTTTTGGTGATCACAGATGAGCAGTTGCACAGCTCACTACAGTAGAACAGAGTCTTCAGTGGTTTTAGTGTTTGAGGAAATTGTGATCTTTGTCTCTACACGGTATCAGAAGCTTTACTGAAATCCTAAAAGATTATTTCTACTGGCTTCTCTTGATCATCTAGGTGGGATACCTTGTCAAACAAAGGAATCAGATTTGATAAGCAGAAGGACTTAACTCTCCTGAAACCACGCTGGCTATGGTGACTTTTGCCTGTGTCCTCCTTCATATGTTTTTCAATACCTCACAGAATAATCTTCTCCATAACCTCATCAGGAACTGCAGGATCATCCTTCATGCACTTTATGATAGCTTCCACTTAACTGGGACCTCTTCAGATTTGCAAGACCATTCAAATACTGAGAAGCTTCACCATGACATCAGCCAGCTCTTTGAGTATTCTCAGATGAATCCCATCATGCCCCATAGATTTATAGGGATCCAGTTGGTGCAGCAGGTTCCTACAACTTCATAATCAACTGTGAGTTTATCATTCTCAAGTCATGGTCATTCAGCTCAGGGCACTAGGACTCATTCAGAACATGCTGAAGAGAGGTAAGGAAAACAATAAATATCCCTGTCTCGTCCAACTCCCTGTTTGTGAGGTGAGTGCCCTTATTCTGGAATGGGCCAGTGTAATTTTTGCACTGCTTTTTGCCAATATATTTTAAAATCCTCTTTTTATCATCCCCTATCCCCCAGTTCTGGCTAGTTTTGGCTGCAAAAATTTTGTCCCTGCAGAGCACCATCTCCATGTTCTCACCGTATCACCCAACCTTCTCCTGCTGGGCATACACCTTCTTTTTCTGCTTCACCTCCAAAACAAGATCCCTGCTCAACCAAGCCAGCCTTCTGTCTCATCTGTTTGACTTTCAACATTTTGGAATAGCCTCTTCCTGTGCCCTTAGGAGATGATGCCTAAGATGTGAACCACTCTAATGGACCCCAGCACCTTTGGAAGAATTTTCCCAGGGGTTGTGATCACTATTTCCTGAGCAGCCTAAAGTCTGCTCTACTCATGTCCAAGGGTGAAAATTTTCTGACGCTTCTCCTCCTTGCAGCTGAGATTTTAAACTCAATCACTTTGAGGCTGCAGTAGCAAAGATAGCCAGTAATCTTGTCATTTGTGCAACCCTCCCTGTCATCCAGTTGTTTTAGTAATCTTCCAGCCTGGGTTGTACGAACTGTGTGATGCTCCCAGTTGTTTTCTAACAGGCTGAAGTATCCCAGAAGTTGACTTGGTCTCATTCCTTAGTTCCATTGGTGTTATCACCCAGGCTGGGAGATCTACAGTAGACTTCCACAGAGACATCTGCATCCTTTCACTGCCCCTCGATTCTGACACAGAGGCTCTCGACTGTGCCACTGCCAATTGTGACCTCTCTACATTCCAACCCTTCCATTACATACAGTGCCTCCCTCTGCCTCATCTGCCCTGCCTGCTCTTCCTGGAGTCTGTAACTGTTCAATAGGGCACTTCAATCACAGGACTTGTCCCAGTAAGGTTTCACTTATGCCACTGATGTCAAATCACTGGAAGTGGGCCAAGGACTCAAGCTCCTCTCGTTTGATCCTCATGCTGTGTGTTGGAACAGAAGCACTTCAGCTGTGGTCTGTAGTAGCCAACACCTCCCACTGATACCGAATCTGTAAAAGTACTATGAAATGTATTAGAATTATAAGTAGTAGTAGTTATGCTAAGGCTTAGGAGGCAGCAGTTCACGAGCAGGCCCTGGGAAAACAGGCCTGGGAATGTACTGAGAATTACAATATAATTAAAGGATTTAGTAATGCCAGGTTAAAATAAAACGAATAATGAATGTTCTAGTGGTGGGAAGACAAGTAAGGGGGGATTAAGGGGGGTAGCCTACAGTTTGGAGTAGACAAGCATGTAAGATTTATGACTTTTAAGAATAATATCTACAAGATTTATGTATCTGTATTGTCTTGAAGTGTGGGTGTTTCTGCATGTAGAACAACTTTGTAAGAAAGTATAAAACCTATCAAAAAAAAAGGAACTGGCGAGATCTGACTTTGGACGCTAGTCCGCAGGTCTCCGGGCCCTGGAATAAAGCACCGCATAAACTAACTCTGTTAGTTTGTGTTTTGTTTGGGATATCGGGCAACAGTTTGTTGGCGACCCTAGATGGGACTCCGGAGGTGGCTGGGGCGGTTCACTGGGTGATCCACTCCACGCCGGCACCAGGTGATTTCTGGGGAGAACATCAACCCGTGCCCGACCCCGCGCCTGACGGACGACCAGGAGGTAAGCCCGAAGGTGCTTTATTCCTTTTATTTGGGTAGCCTGCCGATTAAGACAGGACTGCGGTCCTGCACGGAGGCTAAACGGACGTCCTTAAAAAGGTTGTGGAAAAGCCTAGGCGCTGGCCGTCAGACGTAACAGCGATTACGCAGGTTCAGCACTTGCCACCCGCGGCGACGGGAAAGGCAAGGTTTCAGTGGTATTTGTTGTGGTTTTGTTGGTATTTGTTGTTTTGTGTGTGTGTGTACGTGTGTAATGATGCCTTTTAAAACCTTTAAAGCTTTAGCGTGTTCTGGAATGGAGGTGCCGGAGGATTCACCTTTGGGTTGCTTATTACAGCATTGGAATGAAGGGAATTTTAGTCAAGAGCTAAGTAAAAAGAAGTTGATTGATTTTTGTAATAATGTGTGGCCTTTATATGAACCCGATGGTATGCAATGGCCCAGGAATGGTACACTGAATTCTGAAATAATTACACCTTTGATGCATTTTCTGCAAAGTAATGAAAAATGGGATGAAATACCGTACCTGGACCTCTTTTATTATTTGAAAGGTAAACCGGAGTGGCAAAAGGAATGTGGGATCATGGTTTTGAAAACATTAAAGTTGAATTGTGAAGGTTGTCAGGGGTGGCAAAAAGAGAAGGAATGCTCGGTTAGGTTTTCGGAACCTGAGGAGGATGTTTCTTTGTTGGTAGCCCCTAGTGCCCCTCCGATGGAGGAACGTGACTTTGGAGAAAGTGTGCCGGAGGTAGAGAGGGAGGATCGGGAAGCAAAAATAGAAACTGCAGATATACCACGAACCCCCTTATGTGCAAGAACTCGGAGAGGGCGGTGGGAGGTAGGGAAACAGAAAAAGGAAGGGGGTGCTCATTTAATGGTCCCGTTGCGTGAGGCAGTCGGACCGCAGGGGGAACGAGTCATAGTGAAAGTTCCCTTTTCCCCGAATGATTTGCTAATTTGGAAACAATCAGCGGGGGCATATAGGGAGGATCCTGAACGGACTGCGCGGGTGGTAAAGATGGTAATTAAGACTCAGAATCCGGACTGGAATGATTTACAAGTTTTGTTAGACACAATAATGGATTCTACTGAAAAGGAAATGGTGTTTAAAGCTATGACAGAGAAAGCACGGGAGATGATTAGATTGCGGCTTGTGGATGGTACAGTAAATGATTTAGTACCTAGGGAGGATCCGGAGTGGGATCCCAACTCGACGGGTGGGTCTCGGAGACTTAAAGCTTATCAGGAGTTATTAACAGAAGGAATCCGGAATGGAATACCAAAAACTCTGAATTGGTCTAAGTTGTATTCGGTCAGGCAGGAGAAGAATGAGTCCCCATCAACCTTTCTCGAGCGGCTTAAGGAGACAGCTCGTAGATATACTAATTTGGACGTTGAGGGGGAATCGGGAAAATTACAGCTAGCCTTAATTTTTATGGGGCAGTCCCAGGAAGATATTAGAAAGAAATTACAGAAATTGGAGGGAGAAGATACTCGGAATTTAGACAAACTATTGGAAGTTGCGTGGAAAGTTTACAATAATAGGGAGAAAGAAACGGCCAGGAAACAACAGGCAACCATGTTAGCAGTGTTACAGCGAGCGGCTGGGAATAATATGAGAGGAGGGAGCCGAGGACGTGGACGGGGAAGAGGAATAGTAAGAGGGGAAATGGCAACGGGTGCGGGAGGACTTATGGGTCAATTGAATATGGGGAGAGGGAGAATGCAGCTAGGGATAGATCAATGTGCTTTGTGTAAAAATAGAGGGCATTGGAAAAACGAGTGTCCACTCAACCAAGGAATGGGTTTCGGGGGGGGAATTATAGCTGGTGGGAATGGAAATCAGGGAATGACGAATAATACAGGTGCCTTCTCGGGAAATCCACAAGGTGTTGCCCAAGCCTTTATGATGGGGAATTATCAAAATTCATCTTGACTAGATAGGGATCTGAAAGTAATAATGGAAGTGGATGGAAAACCGTTAGAATTTAGAGTAGATACGGGAGCATCATATTCAGCTGTTAACACTAAGCTAGGACCTTTGAGTGATTCTACTATCCAAGTAGTGGGGGTTTCGGGACAAGTTGAGGAACGAACGTTTTTGCGGCCATTAGATATAAAATTTGGGAGGAAAGAATTTGACCATCAATTCTTATACATGCCAAATAGCCCAGAATCACTATTCGGGAGGGATCTATTGTCAATGTTAGAAGCAAAGATAATATTTGAAAAGGGTAGAGTAAGATTGGAATTTCCTGAGGAGAATATTGCTAAATTGTTTGTAGTGAAAGAGGTAGAAGCAGCAGAAATACCACAGGAAATAGAACAAGCTGTAGTACCATGGGTATGGGAAACAGGAATACCTGGAAAATCAAAAGCGGCACAACCGGTTGTAATAGAACTAAAGGAAGGGGTTTCCCCAGTGAGGGTAAGACAATATCCTTTGAAACTGGAAGCACGAATAGGAATAGCACCCATGATTGAACAATTTCTTAGCTCGGGAATTTTACAGGAATGTGAATCAGAATTCAATACTCCGATATTTCCAGTCAGAAAGCCAAATGGTAAGTATAGATTAGTTCAGGATTTAAGAGCAATTAATAATATCACTAAAGATATACACCCAGTAGTAGCGAATCCGTATACATTGTTGACAGCTGTGTCTGAAAAGTTTAAATGGTTCACCGTAATTGATTTGAAAGATGCATTTTTCTGTATCCCCTTGGCACTTGAGAGTAAGAAATACTTTGCCTTTGAGTGGGAGAACCCAGACACGGGACGCAAGAAGCAGCTCACCTGGACGCGTCTACCACAAGGATTTAAAAACTCACCAACTATTTTTGGAAATCAATTGGCTCGAGAGTTAGAAGAATGGAAGATGACTCAGGTAAAAGAATCACCTTTCTTATATGTTCTCCTACAATATGTTGATGACATCTTTATAGCTTCCACAGAAAAGGATGTTTGCCTCAGACTCACTATTGAATTACTCAATATGTTGGGACAAGCTGGATACTGAGTATCGAAGGAAAAAGCTCAGCTGGTAAGAGCCCAAGTGATTTACCTAGGCTGCGAAATTTCACAAGGGGTGCGGAAGTTAGGGGTCAATTGAATACAAGCAATTTGCACCATACCCACACCACGAAATCCACAAGAGTTAAGGTCCTTTTTGGGCATGGTAGGGTGGTGCCGCTTGTGGATCCCGGAATTTGGACTAAAAGCAAAACCCCTGTATGAAGCAGCCAAAAGCCCTGTGTTCCAGTGGGGTCAAACACAAGAAAAGGCATTCCAGAGTTTGAAACAAGCCTTAAAGGAAGCCCCAGCACTAGGGTTACCAGATCTTACAAAACCTTTTCAACTATACGTAAATGAGAGACAGAGACTGGCAATAGGGGTTCTCACCCAAAAATTGGGCTCATGGAAACGCCCGGTAGGATACTTCTCAAAGCAGCTAGACTCTGTAAGCGCCGGATGGCCCGGTTGTCTTAGAGCTGTGGCAGCAACAGTGCTCCTAATTCGAGAAGCCAGGAAATTGACTTTGGGGAAAAGGATGGAAGTGTTTGTTCCCCACATGGTCATTGCAGTTTTGGAGCAAAAAGGGGGGGCATTGGCTCTCGTCAAGTCGCATGTTACAATACCAGGCACTTCTCCGAGAACAGGATGACATTGAATTAAAAATAACTAATCATCTTAATCCAGCAGAATTTCTTAGGAGCAGCAGCCAGGAAGAAGAAGGCGAATTGACACACGACTGCGTGGAAATCATTGAACAGGTGTATGCCAGCCGGAAAGACCTGAGAGATGAGCCTTTGGAAAATCCGGAATGGGAACTGTTTACAGATGGATCCAGCTTTATGGAGAACGGAACCAGGTATGCGGGATATGCAGTAGTGACTCTGACACAGATAGTAGAAGCTCGAGCTTTGCCTCCGGGAACTTCAGCCCAGAAAGCGGAGATACAAGCTCTGGTAAGAGCCTTAGAATTGAGTCAAGGGAAAAGAGTAAACATTTGGACTGATTCGAAATATGCTTTTGGAGTAGTGCACGTACATGGAGCTCTGTGGAAAGAAAGAGGACTGTTAAATTCTCAAGGATCAGAAATTAAGCACAAAGAACAAATATTGGCACTTTTAGAAGCAGTGCATAAACCTCAGGCGGTAGCAGTGATGCATGTAAGAGGACATCGGAATGAAGAAGGAAAAGCGTTCCAAGGAAACCAGTTGGCCGACAGAGTTGCCAAACAAGTCGCCCGAGAGGTATGGACACAATTAGCTTTATTACCAGCGCGATCTAATCCTGCTACTTCTTTTCTTGAGCAGAGACCATGGTATACACATGAAGATGAGAAACTCGGTCAATTTCTCCAGGCTCAGAAGAATGAAAAAGGATGGTATGTCACGGCTATAGGTCAGGTTGTACTGCCAACAAAGGTAATGAAAACAGTTTTAGAAATCGAACATAACAAGTGCCATTGGGGAGCAGATGCATTAGTACAATTTTTAAAACATGAGGTGATTTCCAACCAGATGTTAACAATGGCTAAACGGATTAATGCCACGTGTCCAGTCTGTATTAAAAATAACCCAGTGACACGAAGGCAAATACAACTAGGAAAGTTACAAGTAGGGCCGCAACCGGGAGACTATTGGCAAATAGATTTCTCAGAGCTACCAAAAGCGCAAGGGTACCGTTATTTGCTGGTGTATGTGTGTACTTTCTCAGGGTGGCCGGAAGCTTTCCCATGCAGGACTAACCAAGCAAAGGAAGTAATTAAAACTTTACTACGAGAAATTATTCCTAGATTTGGGGTCCCATTAGGCATGTCCTCTGATAGGGGGCCTCACTTTGTAGCTGGAGTAGTCCAAGAGGTAGCCAGAGTGTTAGGGATAGATTGGGATCTCCATACACCCTGGAGACCACAATCTAGCGGCCAAGTAGAACGGATGAATCAGACATTAAAAGGCCAGATCAAGAAAATTTGTCAGGAAGCAAAGATACAGTGGCCTCAGGCACTACCTCTAGCTCTGCTAAGGATCAGGATTAAACCTAGGGAAAAGATAGGAGTAAGTCCATACGAAATTTTGTATGGCAAACCATATCATGCTGCGACCTACAAAGGGGACCCTCACTTGGTAGGAGATCAAGTATTGTTGAGTTACATTCTGTCTCTAAATAAAGTCCTTACAGCGCTGCGAGGAGCATTGCAGTGGAACAGGCCTCTGCCCTTGGAAAATCCTGTCCATGACATCCAGCCGGGAGATCAAGTATATGTGAAGAACTGGAATACGGAACCCTTGAAAGAAGTATGGGGCGGTCCTCACCAGGTGATCATGACTACCTACACGGCAGTGAAAGTCCAAGGGATCGAAAACTGGATTCACTACACCCGGATCAAGAAGGTCCCATCGAAATGGGAAGTCCAGCCCTTATCAGCAACAAAAATGGTGTTCAAGGCAATGCCTTAGTTCTTTTAACATTAGTCTGTATAATGCAAACATGCTTTGTGCGGGTGGGGGAAGCTTTTGTCAAAATCACTGTGCCTGAACCAGATCTAGTTGTACCTGAGGGAGCAGGAGTAAATTTGACTTGTTTATTTTCTGACAACCAGAGAGTTGGATTTGAGGAAGTAAAAGGGTTCTGGAGACTACTTACTACGGACCAGGTATTCACCGAAGGAATCGTGACATTCTGGGATATGGAACAGCAGAAAGGTAATACCACACTGATGATACCCCATATAGAAGTTAATCAGAGTGGTCAGTTCATATGCACTGTGCAAATTGGAGAAAGTTTTAACTATGGGAATGTAATTGTAGTTGTTCTAAAAGAGAATAGGGGGACACTACAGGTGACAGAAGCTGGAAAAACACAACAAGAATCGGGACAAGAAAATTTAATAGTGGGATTAGTTAGAGATTTTGGGCAAGTACAAAATACGACATCCATCACTGCATGTTTACCCTTACCTAAAGCGGCGGGAGATCCAATACCATGGGGCATCATTCCCGTTGGGGAAATGCCTCCAGAAACCATAAATGGGACAAAAAGATGTAATAAAGTGATGCGGAATCATACTAAGATGATAGAGGAGACCTATACAGTTCGAGGGCAATGGTCATCGCCGGGACAAAGGAGTGAGTGCCTAAAATTACCAAATGCAGTTTATTCAAAAATTGGACGATTTAAGGATGTAGGATGGTGTTCTTATGACATAAGAAACGAGACAAAAACCGGTCACAGAGTATTTTTATGAGATAGTTTGCCAAGAAGGGACAGAAGAATGGGAACATTGGAAAACGATTTGGGGTCCCAGTTTGTTAGAATCTTACAGTTACATAGGACCAGTACATTGGTGTGTCGAATGGTCAGGGCAAAGAGAGCAAAACCACCCAGGAATGTTAGGGACAGAAATAGTAAGCCGGGATCGACTGACCCCCACACCTAGCTGGAATTGTAGCAAAATCATCACATGTGATACCCCCGAATCCCAAATTGGTTTAGTGCCAGTCCGGATACTACTAAAATGGGGTTGTGAATGTCAACGATATAATCATACAATAACAGGTGAAATAAAAGGGGTTTGGAAAGATTGTCAGGCGACTACCGTCAGGAGTCCAGGGCATTCAGTGTGGGTAATGGGACACGGACAATGGACCACTCATATGCCCATTAACGGTCCAGTCACGCAGATCACTTTAGGGGTCCCTACGCTTTGCCCTTTCGGAAACAAACAGTCTAAATTAACACAAGAAGAGATGCAGTCACGAACAAAGAGGGAAACAAATGAGGTGGCAGAAGAACTAGGATTGGGAGATGAAGATGAATGGCATGAACCCTCATCAGGAGTTAAATTTGGATGGGTACTAGAATCCCTGTTTGCACCAATTTCTACATATAGAAACCGGGAGATGCTGTACAAATTATTAGGACAAACTGAGAGGTTAGCCGCAGTTACAAAGAAAGGATTTAGGGACCTGAACTTACAGTTACAAGCAACTACTAGAATGACGGTACAGAACAGGATGGCGTTAGATATGTTGTTGTTAAAAGAACATGGGGTGTGTGGATACCTACAGGGCAGAGTTGACCACTGTTGTGTACATATACCGAATGTCACTCAGGAAGTAGAAAAAGACATAAGTCAATTGGAACAAATTGAAACAAAAGTGCATGAGGTTCAGGAAGAAGCTGAGCACAATTGGGTAGGAGCATTATTTAGCTCCCTGGGAATCCAGGTCTCTGGTTGGATATCATCAATAATACAATATGTAATAATGATTGTGTTGATTATTGTAGTCTGCATGATTATGTATAGATGTCTTTTAGGAATGATTGCTCGAGAAGGAACTCACACCCGACGAGTAATGAAAGCTCTGACACGGAGTGAAGTAATCTCATCAGCTTCTCGAGGAAGTCCACCATCCTACCTAGAAACCATCACTTAATGAACTGAGTTGAGCATCCTTGCAGAAGATCTGAAGAATGCTCAAAAGGGGGGAGTTGATACCGAATCTGTAAAAGTACTATGAAATGTATTAGAATTATAAGTAGTAGTAGTTATGCTAAGGCTTAGGAGGCAGCAGTTCACGAGCAGGCCCTGGGAAAACAGGCCTGGGAATGTACTGAGAATTACAATATAATTAAAGGATTTAGTAATGCCAGGTTAAAATAAAACGAATAATGAATGTTCTAGTGGTGGGAAGACAAGTAAGGGGGGATTAAGGGGGGTAGCCTACAGTTTGGAGTAGACAAGCATGTAAGATTTATGACTTTTAAGAATAATATCTACAAGATTTATGTATCTGTATTGTCTTGAAGTGTGGGTGTTTCTGCATGTAGAACAACTTTGTAAGAAAGTATAAAACCTATCAAAAAAAAAAGGAACTGGCGAGATCTGACTTTGGACGCTAGTCCGCAGGTCTCCGGGCCCTGGAATAAAGCACCGCATAAACTAACTCTGTTAGTTTGTGTTTTGTTTGGGATATCGGGCAACACCACCAGCACTCAGTTCCTCAAGTTTTGGTGCATCACCCCACTGCTTCTCACTACCCAGGCTGGTTTTATCCCTTCCCCCTTCCAAACCAGTTTAAGACTCTATCAACGAGTCTTCCTAGTTCCTATGCTAGAAAACTTTTTCCCGTCTGGGAGATGCATCCATCAGGTGTCAGCAGATCAGGTGTTGCATAGACCATCCCATGGTCAAAAATTCAAATGACATTAGCCCCAAAGCCCAGTGCTGATCTGATGGATCTGCCTGTTCCTTTGAATATTGTTTCTTTGAATATTATTCCTTGGTACTGGAAGGACTGTGGAAAGTATTACCTGTGGTCCTAATCCTTCAAACAATCAGCCTAAATCAATCAGTCCTAATCAATTCTTCAAACAATCAGTCCTAAAACTCCTTTTACCCACAGACTTCTCTTTACTGTCTCATCACTGCTGACTTGAAGAACCAGTAACAGTTAATAATCAGAGAGCCTTAGTAGACTGGAGAGTTTTCCAGTAATTTCCCTTACTTGATCTTCTGGAAAACAGTAGACTTCTCTGTAAACTGAGAACAGGCTCCATATCAAATCCTCTGTTCTCCTTAGCAGGGAGACATGAGAACTATTCTTTTCCTCTTAACAAATGAGGGTGTAACACAATTATGTTGGCCTAGTTGGCCCCACTCCATCAGTTGACTGACTTTCTGGTTCCAGGCCTTCCTACGTGTTGTACAAAGTGCCAGTCCTACTAGTCATCATCGTGTCTTCAGGAGGAGGAACTTTTCTCCTAGAAATGGCAGAGACCAGCTCTCCTGTTCAACAGACCATTGACTAGCTATGTGACAGCATTCTGAATCCATCTGGATCTCTACTACAACAGAGGTTAAAGACTCTGGGGACTGTAGCACCTCTGAGAATTCATCAGTGTCTCATTCTTTTGAATTGAGATTCTGTGTATTCACTGCATATTCACTTCCCATTGTTTCTTCATCTGGTGATGCAGCACATTGACAACACCTGAAAAAGGAATGATTGCCACCCTCAGCCGTACAGAAAGTCATCCAGCACTCCTGATAACCTGAGACCTGGAGAGTCGTATGTAGCATCAGCAGGTCTGGCTGAAGGCTTCTGACATGGCTGGTGCAGTGACTTCAGCAGCTACAGAGTCATTCCAAAACTATACTCAAGAGAGGATACACTGTTAAGACTGGTGCTGAAAAGGTCTCTGTGCTCTTCACCAACTACTTGGTCTGTTTTCTGCCTCTACTGGTTGGAGACCAGCCGTTCCTGCTCATCTTGTCCATAGAAAGTGACATGGCACGTCCCTGTTTGCTCAATCCTGGTCTCCTGGTTCTGAATAATTTACATTCCCTAGAGCCATTTAAATCTCCCTTGATGCTTGGGATTGCCCCCTCTTGCTGGTTGGCTGCCAAGGGCTTCCAGGTCTGGATGGGGTAGGGGGCTGCTGTATGGCTAGTTCCCACTGATGCTGCCTCATCAACAAGACAAGTATCTTTCTTGTCATGTTGAACCCCAAACTGAAAATTATCAGATAGGAACACAAAGGAGGAACTGAGAACACGTACAGCAGAAAGAACACAAATATCCACAGCGCAAACTACTAGGAGCAGTAGTTGTGGTAGATAAGGAACAAAGAGTGTGGCTATTGCATGAAATCCATATAGGGACTTGTAAAAACAGGGACCACCTGCTTTTAACAGAAGATCAACACCAGGACGACAAAATGGAGAGTCAAGATAAGGCCCCAAAGTTAAATGAATTCAGTCTTACAAATCATACATTGATAAACTGTAATACTCATATACTTGGACAAATGGTAGCATCATCAAGTGATAAGACTTAAGCATAATAGTAACGTGAAGACAATGTTCATGTACAATTGTCATGGTTTCATCACAGCTGACAACTCAGCCCCAGCCAGCCACTTGCTCACTCACTCTCAGTGAGATGGGGGAAAGAAACGGAAGGGTAAAAGTTAAAATCCTTGGGTTGAGATCAAGACAGTTTAATAGGCAAAGAAAAAGCACACAAGCAAAGTTAATCAAGGAATTAATTCCTCACTTTCCATGGGCATGAATGTGCTCAGCCAAACCCATGACACCAAGACCCTTTACGCCTAACCACAACTCAAGAAGACAAATGCTGTCCCTCTTTTCTTCTTTCTCCCCTACATTGGTTTTGTATGGCCTGACTTTTGATAGCGTGGGGGCCACAGAGATGGCTTCTGTGAGAAGCTGCTAGAAGCTTCCACCATGTCTGGCAGAAACAATCCCTGATGGCTCTGAGGATGGGCATGCTGCTGGCTATGTCTGGGCCAACTAGAGATGATGGTAATGCCTCTGTGATAATATATTTAAGAAGAAATAAAAACCAAAGGTGGTGGCACAGTTTTAATTCCAGCTAGAGAAGAGGAGGTAAGAATGTGTGAGAGAAACAACATGGAGACACCAAGGTCAGTGGAGGAGGGGAAGGAGCTGACACTCCTTGCAGGCTGTGGTGATGACCATGGTGAATGTGCCTCCAAAGCCCATAGGGATCCACAGGCCATGCAGAGATGCACCTGCAGCCCGTGAGGGAGGTGCCCATGCCAGAGCTGGTAAATGCCTGGAGGAGGCCGTGATGCAGTCAGTGGGAGACCTGGTGGAGAGAGGGGGCCCCTGTTCCAAACTGGAGCAGCCTTTCCTTGGAGGACTGCACCCCATGGAAGAGTGTCCCCCACAGCAGCAGTTTTGGGAGGACTGCTGCTTGTGAGATTGAACCTCACTGGAGAAGTTCTCAGAGAACTGCCTCCCATGGGAAGGGACACCATGGTCTCGGAGGGGAATGACTTCTCTGAGTCAAGCAGAAGAAAACCTTGTGTGACAAACTGACCAAAATGCCCACTCCCTTGCCTCCCTTCACTGTCAGTGGGGAGGAGGGAAGTGTTAAGGGGGAAAATGTTATTTTAAGGGCTTATTTTATTTCTCATTTTCCCGCTCTGATTTTGTTAGTAATTAATTCACTTAATATTTCTAAATTGAGCCTGCTTTGCCCTTGGACTGTTTTCTCCTGGTCCTTATCTCAACTCATGAACTCTTCATTAAATTTTGTTAATTATTGGATAATTAACAGAGCAAACTGTTTCTTGGAATAATGCAGTAGAAGGCTGTTATTTTTTGTAGAGCAACACCCGGGGCAGTGAAGGATGAGTCAGAGATGAAGAAGCCAGGTGCCAAATCTGTGGTCAGGAGCTAATCTAGGCTGTGACTGCTCTCAGTCTCAGAGATTCTGAGAGCCACTGAGGCAGCGTGACATTGAAGAAAGACACCAAAGGAGTATATCTGAATCTCACTACATTTAAATACATGATGCACAGGGGAAAAACCACCCTAACCCACAATAGTATCACCTACCTCTGAGCCAATGTATGCTTTGCCCTGAATCAGCTCTGGTGCTGCATAAGCTGGGCTTCCACAGCAGGTGTTCAGATGGTAATCAAGGCCACCCTATAACAGGATAAAACTGATGACAAAGAAACATTGGCTCTAACACAAATGGTGTATTCTAGCAACAACATATTAGAGGCCTCAGAGGCTTCATTTTCCAATGCTGTGTATATACAGTCACCTAAAGTATTGCTTTGGTATAATATATGCCTTCACCAGGCAAAAACTGTCCAAGACCAAGAGAATCCTATAAATGTTCAGGTCCCAAGCTGCTCCTTCCCAGCACCCTTTCCTGCAGCTCTTCCTGTGATAGGAATACTTCCCTTTGTGACCAGAAAGAAAATAGATGGAACTTGGGAATCAGTAATCCCAGAGCTACTGGGCATGAGGCTGGATGGATATTTATATTAATATTAAGGCAATAATTTCATAAAGAGCACTAAAATGCTTCCATATTAAAAATGTGTTATTCCTTAGCCTGGGCTTTTTTCTGAGTAGATCACAGGGAGATGACATTGTACCACCACGATGGTGGTCTAATATTCCAATTTCCTGCAAGGTGCTTTAACTTGACTTAGCTAAAACAATCAGAGGACTTTGGATCAGGAAGATCTTCCTATTAAATTCCTTCTTCACAGCACCCATCTCATAAGCAAAGATGACATACAGAGCAGCAATGTAGAAATCAACTTTAAACTTGTTAAACAACTCAGTACAACCACATGGATCCAGAGGCTTTGTAAAGGTAAGGGAAATCTCTTTGATTTGATCCACAATATCCACACATAGACAAATCCTATAAAAATGACACAAGCCATTGAAAATTACTGGGGGCAAACAGACACCAACATAAGCTTTACTTTGTGGCAGCAGATATCCTACACACAAGGTAATTTGTGCCTTATATTGTGATGAAAAATCAAGTGCAACAAGAGAAAAACTGATATTTTGCCCAGAAAATGTAAAACTGGCTCACACTGTTAAGGCCTTACCAAGCAATCAGCAGTGGGACAACTACACCAACAGCTCAAATTCAGGGTGCAATGCACCCTGAATTCATGCCTGCAGTTTTTATGTGTGCACTGTAGCTGATTAAGCTCTGCTATGAGAGTAACTGACACCCTTACCTTTGGCTTTGCACAAAGTCCAAAGTCTATCAGCTTCAGATTATGTTCCTCGTCAATCAGCAAATTTTCTTAGTAAAAGAGAAAGTGGTAATGAATTCTTACATAACGCCAGGTATTCAAGAAAACACATTTTCTTTTACCCTTTTTCTTCTTGCCATTATCAGCCATAATTTACCTAAGGCTCTCCTCTGGAGCTTTTGGCCTCTTGTTACGTATCCTATATTCCAGATAGGGAATACAAGTTCCTACCTGCTCAGAAAAGCATAGGGGGCTGCTAGACAGAAAGTAAAAACTGTGAGGCAGCAGCCTGCTCTGGCAGAAAAGGCAGCCAGTGATATCCCAGATGGTGTGAAAAGCAGCAGAGCTGGTAAAGTGGGGGAAGCCACTTGCCCTATGCTCACCATAGTGAGAACAGCATATTCACTTTCTGCCCACCCTCTAGCACAGGAAGGACACCAAACGAAGGTAAGCTCCATGATGGACACCAGCCTGTCCAGGGTGCTGGAGCACTTCTTCCATAAGGAGAGGCTGAGGGAGAGATAGTTTTTCAGCCTGCAGCTTCAGTGGGGACCACATAGCAGCCTTTTAATTCCTACAAAGGAAGCATAGAGACAGTGCTAGCCACTCCACAGAAGCATATGGTGGGATGATTACCAGTCAACAAGCATCAGAAGATATTCAAACTGGTACTAAGAAAAAGCCTTTCTCACAAAAAAGGAAGTAAATACCTTAACAGGTTTTCCAGCAACATTATGGTGCCTCACCCTAGGGAGAGGTCCAAGATGTGACTGATGAAGAAGTTTGGTCTGACACTGTTTTAAATACAAGATAAAAGCAGAAGTCACTCTAAGTCCCTTCCCAATCAAGTTATCTCACAGTCCTATGAATCCTATGAGCTGTCTAGTAAAATGCTTTTAACCTAAGAATTTGCTTTTCTCAGTAATCATTGTCTCTGAACACGCAAACTTCTAACCCCTTCTAGGAGAAATGGTCTCAAGGCTTTCATTCCTTAAACCCATGCTTAATTCTTGTGGTGACAGCAAAGCCACAGGATCAGTCTTGTGGCACTTCCCTCCTCCTGCCCAGTCCTCACTTGTTTACTTTGCAGGAGTCACATTTTCTTTGATTGTCAGAACAGAATAGTTTGCACTGTTAGAGAAAGGAACCGTAACAACTGTCCCTGGGTACAAGCTGGAATAAAGGGGATGGCAAAAACGCCTAACCAACAGTCAAAATCAAATCTGTGTCTGCTCCACTCTCAACTGAAGTGCACAATTCTGCTTCTCTTTCAGAGGAAGCTTCTTCCTCAGATACAGCTACATTCAGCTCAGTTGAGGGACAAAGCAATAAGTAGCAATAACGCTTTCAGCAAATGTTAAGTAAAGAGCTCTAAGAACAGCAGAACAGAGAAGACAACTCACACCGGCTCCCTTAGGAGAAATAAAAGTGGGTCTTCATTATTATTTATGCAAATCTGATTACTGTTCAGACTTACTGGTTTGAGATCCCTGTGGGCATATCCCTGACTGTGCACATAAGCAATTGCTGAAACAATCTGCCGAAAAAAGATGCGAGCTTCCTCCTCAGAAAGGTGGTCCTTAGAAATTATGTAATCAAACAGCTCTCCTCCAGGACAGTACTGCATGAAAGCAGGAAGAAAAGAATACATTTGGGATACAGTCATGAAATGTAAATATGAACAAGGGCATTGGACAGCAAGAAGGCACTCTTCTCTTTCTCTCCCTCCGCTTCATCCCAAGCAGCGCCCAGGCATGTCCCAGGCCAGTGTGCAATAGATCCCACAAGCCCAAGAGCCCAACTTGTCCAATGCTTGCCACAGCCACATCAGAGTACCAGCACAGGTGACAGAAGCTGCCCAAGATGTGACAACTTGGTGGCACTTCTCAGGTCCCACATATCCTGCTGATGCTGTTTTATGGAGTGAGAGGTGGGAATTAAAGTCAATTTTCTTACTGCAAACAGCGAAAAGTGGCTTTTACAATGAGACAGAATACACTGTCAACTTCATTTTTAAACTACAGCACCTTGGACACACTTATCATTGAGACGATTTTCTAAGCAATGTCTCATTTGGACTCTGCTACCACCTACTGCTACAGCTAAACCCAGAGATCTTTGCCATAGCAGAAATACCATTCCTTACCTCTAAAGCCATGAATATTTTCTTGGGTGTCTCAATCACATGGTACAACCGGCAAATGTGCTGGTGACTCAAGTCCTTCATGGCATCGATTTCTAATTTAACACGAGGCAAATCATCCTAAAAGATCACAACAGCAAGGTATGAAATTGCCAAGTAGTTTGACAGCCTGTACATCACAGTAAGCCCGCACGTGAGAACTGCCCAAACTCAAACCAGCACCAACTCTCATTTGCTCACCTGCCCTCCTCACACACTTGTCAGTAAAGCCCAAAGGGGCCGATGTACAATGCTACTATTCTCATCAGCACTCCACTTGACTTACAATACTTTATTTAGTTATTTAATATTTAAAGCTGTAACTGCCTCAGTTTTACACCCAGAGAACATTGCCCTCTCCACATGAAGGCACAGGATTTGTGGTGCCATTAAATTCTTTCAAGACTACAGCATCTACCACTAGCCCACAGTAAGAGGTCACACCCATGCTCCTGAGAACTCCACAGAAATAGCACGTTACCAGCTCTGAAGTATCTTTTGGATTACCTGTAAAGCAAGCTTGTCCATGATTTTTATTGCAACTTTTTCACCAGTGAGACGATGCCGTGCGAGTTTTACCTTTGCAAACCCACCTGGAATTTAAAACAGAGATGTATAAAGCTCTGCATGGTGAGAAGTTTTCTCACCAAGATCTCAGTTGCCCTGAAGCAAATACTATATGCACAGTATATAGCATCACTGCTAGAGGAAAAAGCAGTTGCTGCCCTTCCTCCAGATATACTTCCACAGCTGTGCCCTGCAAAATACGCGGAGAAAACATGGCCCGTCGACTCTGAAGTAACAGCTAATCTCTCAGCTAAACATCGAGGTGAATGGACACATCACACACACTTGTTTGCATTCACAGACTGAGCCCACCTGTGCCGACTGTTCCGTGTAATTCATAGTACTTGAGAATTTCCTCATAGTCGTCTCCGGCCATTCTGCAACCCGCAGGACACGGATAGCTCTTCTCAGCACCTGCAAGGGGAGACCGCAGATTGCGCTCATGCTTTCGGGCACTGGAAGCGACTCGCAGCAGCCCCCGGGGAAGGCGGAGCGGCTGCTGATCCCACAGACCTGATCCCACAGACTTGTCGCGGCTGCCCGGCGACAGGCGCGGGAGCGTTGCGGTCCCGAGTCAGAGCGACCACAAGACCTCCGAGTCCCACCTGGGAGCCCCCCGAGCGCCACCCCGTCCCGAGGAAGGGACCCCACCACGGAGCAGCCTGCAGAATCCGTTACCGTTCAAATGTCCCGCTTCCGGCCGCCGGGATCCGAACGCCAATCTCCGCCCGCCGCCCGCACGGAACGGGCGGGGCAGGCCCGGGCATGCCGGGAGGGAGCGAGCCCGGGTGTTGGTGCTGCTGCCGTGGGAAGGTGTCTGCCGCCGGCTGGCTGCGGACGGGGCAGCCTCAGCCGAGACCGGTCCCTGCGGAGCCAGAAAGCAGCGTCTGCCTCCGGCAGAAAGCGCGCAGCCGGGACAGCGGTCGCGGCCGGAGCGGGTCCGCGCCGCCGGGGCTGGCGCCAGGCGGAAGATGGCGGCCGGGCCGTTGCTCCGAGAAGGTGGCGCCTCCCGCCGCTCCCCGCGGGCTCTCACGGCAAACCTCTGGCCGGCCGGGGCTGCCATTCCCAGCACCGCCCCTGCGCCTCCGGGGCCCGGCCTGCCCGAGGCACTGTGTCTCTCCCGGGCGGAGCAGTGCCCAGCAGGCGGGAGTCTCCATTCTGACGTGTTAAAAACCGGGCCAGGAGACAATTCTTGAAACAGGGGATTTAAGGGTTAAATAGAATGAAGAGTAAAACATATTGAAACAGGGGACTTAAGGGTTAAATAGAATGAAGAGCAGAACATATGGTATCAGTTACTGTGTGCTTATAAGGAAAGGAATGCACGACAAGAGACCCCTGAGTTAAGTAAAAGGGGACCCTCTTCATAAAAGTGCAGAGTCTGCAAAAATATCGCACCGAGGGACTAAAGCGCATGCGTAGAAAGACAAGGTAAAAAGTTCAGCAGCGAGGAAGACTGCTGTTCTTCATCATTTTCAGCCCACCGACTCATCTAGAGACCACCGACCCAATAAACTACGCAGCCGCAATGAATATGCAACTAATTTCCATACGGAGCGGGGAACAGGCGGGGCAGATAATCAATATGTATAGGCGATTTAGAATATGCATGAATTTCCTAGATAAATAGAAGCCTAGAAATCATGTAAGGTACGCAGGATTTGGGAGGATGCTCTCCCCCTGCGTCCAGCGCTGAATAAAATACGTACCTACTCCACAACTTTATAGGTTGTGAAGTTTATTTCCGTGCTTCATTCTCCTTTCTAAAGGCCTTTATTAAGACAGCTGTGGGAGGGGAACTCGAGCGCGCACGCCGCTGCTCCCGCCGGACACCGCTCAGGAGGAGGTGCAAAACGACCCTCCTGCTCGCGCTGCAGAGTTGGGAGTTCCATCCTCACGGGAGTTCCCACAAACTCGAGGCTTTTTAGGGGGAGCTGCTGTGGTAGGTCGCTGTTCAGGTCATGGCTAGCAGGCGAGAAATATCTTGGATGTTTTTCTCACCTAAAGGTAACATTCTTAGCCTTGGGTGTTTTCAATAGATAGAGTTTTTTTAAAAAGGTATTTATTCTGAGTGGCACTCCCACAAGTCTTTGTTACAATATGCAAATCTCCGGGCAAAACGGAAGTATGCAGGATCAGGTACGGGATAGGGTGAGGGACAAACACCAGGGACACAAACACAGAACCCTGTAACGAATGGAAGATACAAAGACAACTGACTCACATTAAAGGGAGGCAGTTAACTTACAGACAGACTACAACACTCGGTTACAATTTAGATCATTATTTATAACATGACTCATATGTTTAGATGACCATTAACAGACGAAAAGTGGATTAGTACAGTATTGCAGCTTTGCTGTCTACATGTGAAGAAACACAAGACAGTTTTAGCCCCATCTGCCAGCTATTTAATGAGGCAGCAAACGTGAGGGGGAGAGAGCGGGAAATATGAGTGGAATAACAGCAGGAAACGTGAGGGAGAAAAGTGTGAGAAGCATGAGTGGAAAAATAAGAGGACATCTGAGGAGAGAAAAAAGGACAAGGAAACAGTATGGGGAAAGTGCAAGAAGGCAGGGGGGAAGTATGGCAAATATGAGGGGAGAAGGGCAGGAAACATGGTGAGAAGATTGGGTTGCAAAATCATGAAGGTTTATCAAAATGTCCACAGCGAAACCTGCGTGGCTCCCTCAGGACTCTGCACAGGTTCAGGGCCAGCCATATCTCCAGGGACTAGCCTGGCCTTGGCAGTAGGGCACTAATCCTCTGTCCATTCAAGTGCTACCATGCGGAGCCACTGAACAGCCTGTCCAGAGCCTGGAATGCCCTCCTGCAAAGCAGGATGGCTGTTGCTGGCAAAAGGCCCACTGCTTGCTGGGGGCGTAGGCTTCCATCTGGCAAGGCAAGGCTTGGACTGGTATGTGGCTGTGCAGGCAAAATGCACAGATTTTGCAGCTGTTTTAGCAAGGATCTTGCACCAGGAGGACAGGCAGCCCCCCAGAGTGGTACCCACCATCATCTTCGCTGCACTCCCTGGCGAGCTCCACGGACTCGGAGAGCGAGGCGAGCGAGGTGCGGTGCGAGGAGGCGGCTGAGGCCACGCTGGGCTGCTTGCTGCCCGGGAGCCAGCTGAGCCAGTGCTCGCACAGCGACGAGCTGGTGGAGCCTGCGGGACAGGGGCACCGTCAGCACTGCACACACAGCACACAGGCAGGGAGCGGGCACTGCCCTGCACTGCTCTGCTTCTGACAGACACCACACAGCTCCAGCATCCAGACACTGCCACGGGAGTGGGGCTCTACTCCCATGGAGCATTTATGGTCAGAACAAGACAGAACAGCACTTGTCCCAGTGTGCTGTCAATACCAGCATGCAGGCAGTGGTGGCATTTCAGCTGCCAACCCAACACCACAAAAATCTCTTTTTTTCCAGGGGTAGGTCACCAAACCTGCAGTTGCTCACAGTTCAGCCTGGATTCCACCAACATGTGCACTACTGGTGCCCCCTTGAGACTGAGAGTGGTGCCACAGGCAAGGAGCAAGCCACGATTTGATCCTGCGCGAGGGCAGCTCTGAGCAGTGCCCTGTGGGAGCACAGGGGCTTCCTTGATCTCCACAGCCTCCCTGCCAAAACTGCCTTAGCAGAAGAGGTGGAAAGTTCCCATGGCCTCTGACACACAGCCACAGACTCAGACAAGTCTCGCTGAGCTCTGGGACACAAGGATGGGGGTTTAAGCAAAGCAAGGTAGAAAATTCTTGAGGAGGACAAACTATCCACGAAAGACAACTCAGAGCCACCCCTGGAAACCAGCAGGGCTTACCTGCCTCAGAGCTGTTGGCAGACCAGGAGAGTCTGTGTCGCTGTAGTTTTCAGATGTAGTCAGTCCATGTATAGTCCCAAATTGAGATTTCAAATAATGGTGTAGTGTTTCAGAGTCCCAGTCACCATTTAATGCCGATTGTATCAATTCTTTCCTCCATCTCTCCACTATTGGGGCTAATCTTTCCTCCCGTATGTCAAGTTGGTTACTGATATTCTCCAGTCCCTCCTGTATTGCTTTAGATGCCTTCTTACACGCCTCCTCTATTTTCTTTTTCCCTGAGCCAGGATCAATCCTCTTTAACTCCTCCAGGAGCTGTAGCATTTGATTTGATAACCCTTGGACCTCCTGTGACAGCCCGCTCTCCCGGTATCATTATCTGCAGGAAGGGGCACCGTCGCAGGATCCACTTCCATAGGGAGTGGTGGGGCACTTGGTGGTGCTGCTCCCGTAGGTGGCTTGTCATCAGGTATAAAAGGTAGAATAAGGTCATCAAAGGGACCTTTAGAAGCAGGGGCTGCAACAAGGCTGGGAGGCAAACTTTCCTTTTTATCCGTCTCAGTCTCTTTCAGCTTACTATCTTCCGCCACCTTCAGGCATTCTTTCAGAACTTTTGCAACTTCTGCTTGAGCATTTAACTGTTCTAATGCGAGCCGCACCGATCGATATGTTTTTGAACATTGCTTTCCCCCTTTCGCTCCAGTCTGAACACCTTCCCATAAATCTTTACCCACTCGCTCCCAAGTGGCTAAATCAAATGCGTCATGTGGGGTTGTAAAATAACTGCACCTCCGACCCCACAACAATAAATCTACAAGGCTGCTCCTTTGTACTTTATAGTCTGTTTTTTCCAGGACTCTTAATAGTCCATCAGCCTTCTCTATCACTGATGCAGCGAGACGCATCCCGTACCAGACCGCAGTCCGCCTGACTCACTGGTCAGCTTGTGGCCACCAGCCTCTTGGGCTCCCATCTCTCTCGGACAGCCGGGATCTCAAGCCTTGTCTCTCGTCCGCCTATGCAGCTCCGATGCAGAGGATAATTCTTCATGGAAAATAATCCTTTCAGGGGGTCTTTTTCATCAGGTCGAGGGGGTCACATTCATCACATCGGGGTCACCAGAATACCGCGGCCTGAGGCCTGGGGAGTAAACACACCAAGACGATGTAGGGATAACACCCCTATTTATTGCTCTCTTACAGTGATTTATATAGTCTTTTAGCTCCGTACACGTGACAAGCAGCATCTTGTCTTAATTGGTTAGGTGCGCTCTACACGCGCTGTGCACGAGGCCTATGCTAAATTATAATTGGTTATTCTTTTTGCTAAATATATTGATTTATGGTTAAAGCTAATTAGCCGTTTCCTGCTCTTCTATCTGGTCTCTGGAAATCCCCTCATTCCATCGTCTACAAGGACACTCTGCCCTTGAGCCTAGTGAGTATCAGTGTTATAATTGCCCTGGGCCTAGCGACAGCCACTTTTATAATCTCTCATAATATCTCATTATTCCCATTACCCCAGCAGAGATCCTGTAAGGAAGCTTGGGACTGTCCATGTAAGCACCTTGGAGCACTTGGAGAGCTGCTACTGGGAACAGGCTGTGCCTCAGCCCTCAATCCTGCAGCCAGCAGCACTACTGGGGAGACAGGACGGAGGGGACATCTTTCCTGCACAGCCCACTCAGCCTCCACCCAGTGGTGAAGCAGGGATTTCCAGAGCAAATGTGACAGCAACGTTTAATCTGCCCTATCTGCACACTGCTCCATTGCTTCTGGAACCTACACAAGTTTTCTGGATGCGAACACCAGGTGAAGGACTTTGTTTATACCACAGGTGGTTTTGCTGTGCATTTCTATCTTCACTTCAAACACTTTACCTGGACTTCTTTCCTCCCCTGAAGCTTTCTTCTTTATTTGCATCAGCCATCTCTCAGAAAAGCAAAACACTTTGCAGGAAAGAATTTAGCTTCAATTTTTTCAAATTTGAGTGACAGTGAGGCTGTTCTAAAAAAAGTGTGTTTCATCCTTTTCCCTTTTTTAATTTTAAAATGCTATAAATCAAGTGAAAAGCAAAATATATGGTTATATGAAGCAAAGACTTTTTCTCCCAAAACTAATTCTATAGGAAGGATAGGTCTTTCTGAAACAAGTGAGAGGCTCAATTTTCCATTTTATCAGCAAAGCAAAACATTAAGTTCCCATATGGTCCTATCTACCTTCTTTAATGACTTACCAGAAACGTTGCTGATATTGTCCTCCTGCTGCAGCAAATGAAGCAGCAGGACATGCATGGGGCAGAGCTAAGGTTACACTGAGGACAGCTCTGTACCGAGTGTGGGGCAGAGGGATCAGCAGTGAGATGCACAGGAAGGGGTCAAAGGTGTTGCTCTGCTTCTGGCAATCAGGGCACGTCAGGGAGGACCTGGGACAAACAGGAGAACAGGGCACAGCTCTTCCACAGGAGAAGCTCCAGACAAGAGTCTATTCTCATTCTCCAAAACTCCCATTCTCATTTAGAAGCAATCTGCACCTTACAATGGCATTGTGTCTTAGACCAGGCTTAGGGTTTCTCCTTTGCAAAAGAAAAGCAGGTAAATACTGGGGAGAAAGCCCAGCAATTATAATTCTTACAGTACAGGCACAAGCCATTAAGGAATGCTGGTGATTCCTCTGCTGTCTTCCAATAGCTCTGAAATTAGAAAGTTCTCTCCCCAGAAAGAAGGGAAACTCGAGGGAAAGCCCTGAAGGGACAGTAATAACTTCAGCTTAGAATTCCCAAGTGCCAGATGACAAGCCCTCTGCACACACCAGGGATCCCTAACTCCCCGGTACCTCTAGATCCTGCCATGGGCTCTTCCCTCTCAGTCAGGGTGAGCCTCATAGCACCAGGCTTCCCTGAGCCTTTGCTCATGAAGCACTGACTCACTTTCAGGATGCACAGGAACAGCTATAGTGGTACATACTGCAGATTTACACAGAACATACCAAACCTGAAGCAGTGAAATTCTTCTTCTTCTAGAGCAAGGTCTTAGTTCAGCAAGAACTCAGAATCAGCTCTTAACACAGTGACACCTGTCCCAACTGTACTGGGAGCTAGTGCTAGTTTAGAATTATACTGGGGCCACCCATACATTCAACAAATTTACAGAATACCACACCTGTACTGGCCTTGAAAGAGATCCTGCACCAAAGTGCTACTGATGGGAAAGGCTGGGCCCTCAAGCAGCACATCATCCTCCAGAGGCGGCTAAAAGAGAGGAACAAACCCTTGAGGCACACCCAGGTGTGGTGGCTGCACCAAGCAGGTGGCTCCAGAACACTGGTCAAATTCTGCCTTCCTTAGCCAAAAGCACTGGAAGAATGCCACAAGCATTTTTAGCTACCAAGCACACTCTGCTCCAAGGGGTGGGCATCAGGAAGGAGAGGCAGCCAGGGCAGCCCAGGGAAGGGCACAGGGCTCACACCTGACAGGGTCTGGCAGCCCCAGTAACACCTCCTGGCTATTCCAGGGCCACTCAAACACAACTGCCCCAGGGAGCACTTGCCAGGGACCAGTGGAACAGCTGGTTACACTCCCAGGGCAGAAACAATCATTATTTTAACCCAAGCTTTTGTTCCATCTGAACTACTGAAGTTCAGTGGGGAGAACTAATGGGGAGAGTTACTTTAAAAGGAAAGGCTGAGTGCAAAGCCAGCCTCCCACATTGCCTCCCAGCAGAATCCCTTACCTTGAGAGGAGGCATGCCACCAGAATTGACCACATTGTTGAGATCCTCGTGCACTCTGTCGAGGAGCCAGAGCAGGAACTCCAGGGCATCATGCTGGGTATTGCCACAGTACTGCATCGCGTTCTTGGACACGATGTTCTGGGGAGGAGAGAGCACAGCAACAGCTGCTGCTGACCTGAGGCATCCCATCACCTGCCCCTGCCTCACAGCCCTGACACCACTGCCCTCATGAAATGTTCTGCTTGTTCAAGCTGAAGCAAAGAAGAGTTTAGTCTCCTAATGCCCACACACTCTGTCCTGCCCACTGCAGCTGGGGTGAGGTCACACATTTCCCAAAACCTTGATGCAGGTGTTCAATGCTAATCTAGGTCTGCAATTCCAGGACTCAGCCAGGATCAGGACATCTAAATCACAGAAACTTCTACAGTCTGGTCATCACGATGCAGGTAAAGTAGAATTCCTTCCCATCAGCACTCTGTCAAGCACAGGAGTAGTCCAGGCCACTGTGGAATTCTTTCCACTGGACAGCAAGAATCCACCATGCACAACCTGCTCATCCTAAACTCTCTTCAATGGCCATCCCAGCCAGGGAGGTGCAGCTTTCCCTGAACACAAGGAACCACAGCATGCCAGACAAGCAGTGCTGAGCAGCACCACTGCCAGCCTGTGCTGGAGCAGCACCAGTGCCAGGCTGTGCTGCACCTACATCCTTGACACACCTGCAGAGAGAAAAGCTGTTCACAGCACTCTGACTTACTGAGAGGGATCCCCAGGAGGGACAGGGGCACTGGCAGAGGTCAGACAGCACCTGCAGGGCAGGAATGGGCGGGAGGGCTGCAGAAGCTGCACACGTGCCTCGTGCCAGAGCTCCTCCGCTCCTCTAATCAGACTTTGCAACAGATTTGAGAAATGAGATTGGGTTGCTTGCTTTATCCCTCTGAAAATGCCATCACTGGGGAGCGGGGATGGTGATGAAAGAGGCAGGAAAGGACTGATAAATTGATATACTCTCTGTGGTCTGTAATCTGCCCACCTGTCTCAAGGCTGCAAAATAATGGAGAACAGAAATAATCTTCTCTCATTACATATGTGCAGCCCTTCTGACAGCAGTTTTACTGCCCTTGCTGTGCAGGGACCAGCACCCTCCCACATAAAATACGTGCACACAGCTTGAAGCATGGGAGTGGTCCCCAGCCAACACTCTGTGCCACACTGGTGTGACCCCAGCACCTCTGCTTGGTGTCCAACATACAAAAACATAAGGGCTTTGGGAATCCAGGCTAGTGTTTATTACTGCCTCTTCCCCAGAGGCTCAGCACATCAGTCCAGAGCCTCCCTGGCTTTTCCTGATGTGTGTCCCACAGAGAGCAGCCAGCCTGTACCACAGAAGCCAGGGATGCACAGCAGTCATGTGCCCTGCTCTGTGTCTGTGTCACTGCTCAGCTCAGACGCATCTCCATGATAATTGCTCTGCTTTTCTCAATACTCTTGCAGCCCAAGTGGACTAAGGATAAAGAGCTGCCTGTGGAGACACATCACAAGATGTTGGAAGTGATTCAGGAAGCACTACAGAATATCAGATGCAACTTCCTCACAAGAGGCTCTGCTAAACAAACACTCCAGCACCAGCAGCACGCTCCCAGCCCCACTCACACTCCTTCCAGTGCTGCTACAACTGAGTCCAATCCTGCCCAAACCCCTGGGTCTGCTGCTGCAGGGAATGCTGTGTACCCTCCTCTCAGCCCAGCCTTGCAGACATGCAGGGTGTGGAGGGGAACAATGGACACACAGTCAGAACAGGCAGTGCTGAGGGACGTGATTAAATCAGAGAGATAGAGGTGCTGACTCAAATAAACAATTTAACAACTGACACAAATACCAGGAACTCCTGAATGCAGCATCCCAGCCTGACAGACCAGCACCAAGCACAGCCCCACACACCTCCTGTCCCTGTTCCAGTCCCTGTCCCAGTCCCTGCTGGGCTAAGGGCAGCAGGCAGAGCAGCATGGGGGGTCCTCACAGCCCTGGGCTATGGATGGGGGACTGCAGCCTCCCAGCAGCCACACTGGCCATTCCTGAACAGCTCCAGGAACATCTGACAGGCAAGGCAGACAAATGAGCAAGACCCTCATCACTGAGCACTGGCCACCCAGCACCTCTCCATATTTACTTTCCAAGTCTGCCCTTCCAGCCCAGCAGAAGGTTCCTTGCTCTTGCCATAACCCTAAACTTTTACTCCTCTTTTGCTCATCACTTAAGACAACACCACATTTTGCTGGTCCTGCAGTAATGCAACAGCAACTGTAACTGGATTCAGATACAGAGTTAGGAAGCAAATGCTTTTAAAACACATGAAAACCAACACATTTACCAATCCCCAAGAGCAGTTAATCCCCTGCCACTGATCTGGCTCTCCTGTAAGCAGAGCTGGCACATCTGGCCAGCTTCTATCAAGCACCACAGGGTATTAAGAATGATTCCAGAACAATCCCAGCAGAGCTGTTTCAGCCATTAGGCACCAGGAGTGGCCATGGACCCTGACACTGTCTCCCAACATCTTCCAGGATGCACAGCACCTCCAGCCCTTTCCTCAGCTCAGCCCCTGGGAGCTTGGCAGGAGGCGGGTGGATCCTCCATCCCACCAGATGTGCATGCAGCAGTACAAAAGCACCCTGAATGAACTGGCTCTATCCAAAGGAATAAGGGGGAAAATCAGAATTTCCTATCAATCCCACTTATGTACCTCTAATGCAAGCACCCTGCAATCGTATCAGTCCCTGCCTGTCCATAAAGGAGATTTACAGCAAAGATACATTATCATTTTTAGCAGGCCACTGAAGGTTTACTAATAATTCATCTACTGCTCTAAAGAGATGCAATAAATAGATCAAAACAGAGCTGAACTACTGGCCTTTTCTCTGCTGCTATTATTGTTCCAGATCACAAAGACAACCGGAGGAAAAATGCCGGTCTGCTATTTTTCAGTGTGGCCCTGCTAGGAAGTAACGGTGGGATTTTGCACAAGAACAGATCAAGTCAGCTCATTAGAGACCTTACCCAATGCACAGAAAAGAAAGCCTATTCTTTATCCTCCGTTGAACAGTGAGTTATGCTCAACCACATAATTTCTCTTTTTTAAGCCCACAACCACATTTTTGCCTTTGAGTAAGTTCTACAGCAGACAACTGCTTACCTGACTTCCTCTGTGCTCACACACAGGCAGCACCTGTCCCTCTCTGGAGATGTTCTTTTTGGGAGACCAGCACCCAGCCAGCAGCCTGGTTCAGGCCCTGGGGCTCAGAAGGGAGCTCCTCCACACAGGGGCAGAAGAGATTGCTGTGGACCTGGCCTGATCACAGGCACCAAACAGGGAAAAGGGAGCTTGGATGACAGGTCTGTCAGAGCAGCCAGGGCAGCACAGAACACTCCTCCCTTGCTCTGTGGGCACCCAGAGGCAGCACCCCATGGGACATGGCAGCTCCATAGGCAACCCTGTCCCCAGACAGACCCACCCTGTGCAGCACAGAGGGGAACAAGCACAGTCCTCACGAGAATACCTCAGGAAACAAAGCCAAGAGGAGACCACAGGGAGCAGCACAGCAGCACCAGAGGGATTCTGCACCATGTTTAACAAGCCCAGACAAGAAGGATCACCACACCAGCCCCTGCCTAACACTTCTCATGCCAGCAGCTACTCTCACCCTTCCAGGCTGAAGCGTGTTAATCCTCATTAACCTCCCTTCAACACATAAGAGTGAAGTTTGTGCAGATGATGGACCCAGGGCTGCAGTGTGTGCACAGACTCAGAGGAGAGCTGTGGGTGCTGCCTTCCCCAGCTGGCACACTCCTCTCCAGGCTTCCCAGGAGTGCAGCTCTGGCTGCCAGAAGGCACTGCCAGGAATCAGTGCTGGCTGCCAGGAGAACTCACCCTTATGAAGAGCAGAAATCCCATATTACTCAGCAAGAACGTGTTTTCCTGCTACACTATAGAGCAACTGGTGGGATTCAAAGGAATAAGGGACTGAGCAGAAGAAAGCCACAAACACGAAGCAGCTCAGTGAAGGACTATCAGTACATGCTGGCACAGAGGATGGACATGAAGGAGCTCCAGCTCCAGCTGCACACCTGCACCTCTCCCCAGCCTTTGCTTCAGGTCCCAAGTCAGACACAGAAACTGAGATGGGGGATCCCATCATCATTGCTCTGAGAAGCCTCCCCTTGTACTTTGTAACAAACATTCACTTCAGTGACACAACCACATGCAAACAAGTTGATTAAGCAGGGCTTTGCTCAAATGGCAGGAGGAATGGCATCACTCCAATCAAGTGTGGCTATGTACAAAGCACAGAGCAACACAGACCCAACTAAGCTGCCTGGGAACATGCATCCCCCTCACTGCTTCCACGGGCTGCCAGGCACTACACAGTTCTCACTTTCATCACGACACCAGAGGCACCACAAATATTTCATTTTGCACAAGCAGCATGGAAATAAGAACCTGGAAGCTCAGAAGACAGAAAATACATTTTGGTAATGATGTTCATTTGCCCTTCCAGCCTCACAGAGGGTCCTGCCAAGCCCCAGGGTGACTTTGCTGTGGAGCAGCAGAGCTGTTCCACTCTGGGGTCTCTTCTCCTGCCTCACCCAACCCTCTGCTCTGGAGAGGAGCACCCACACCACACTTCTGCTGCCCCCTCTAGCAGAGCCCCCTCAGCAAAGCACATCTGACTCCTGGACTCTGCTGCTCAGCCTCAGCTCCCCAGCCTTGTGCTGCACTCAGATCAAAGTTTGAAGCATAACAGAAATCCTCAGAAAGCATTTGGATTTCACAGGTAAGTCAGACAGCTGCCTTAAGGCAACTAGGTCTCCTGCAGGAAACCCTTCCCAGGGAGTTTAGGAGTATGTGTGCAGAAAGCAAGTAAAGCAACTGTAAGAGAAAATAGGCAAGAAAATAAGTAAAACAAAACAAACCATACATGCAATAATGGACTTACATCTTATTGATAATGAACATTAAAAAAAAAAAAAAAAGAAAAGGTGTAAGGCGACAAGACTGCCAGACCTTTGCGACCCCAGTGAACGTGAAGGGTCTCACATT
Source organism: Muscicapa striata striata (assembly GCA_030060385.1). Lineage (NCBI taxonomy): Eukaryota > Metazoa > Chordata > Aves > Passeriformes > Muscicapidae > Muscicapa > Muscicapa striata. The sequence continues at coordinate 58,756 of JAREIS010000633.1, forward strand.
TATTATTTCATGCCCCTTTCTTCCATCCCTCTGTGCCGAGGGAGGACAGTTTGCTCTCTGCAGAAATATTTTAGGAATAAGCAGTTGACCCTATCCTGAATAAAATAACTGATCCTATGCTAGGCAGAGAGCAAGACAATTAAATACAATCCAGGAGATCACATTTGACACATCACTGGCTGTTGGGGGGTTGGGTTTTTGTTCTTTTACTGTCTCAGTTTAAAGAACATTTCCCACTACCATGCGAACGGAGCCTGCCGGGTTACACCTATGCTCTTTTGATGACTCTAGACAAAGGGGTAGGTGGGAGCTGGCTTCCGGGGGTGGGGCTACTCGTGCTTCTGGTGAGCCAGGAGGAGGAGGAGCTGCCATCTGCAGCCCACGCAGCCAGAACGCGGGGGACCCAGATGCTCTGCGATCGGACTGCCCTGCATCTGCCCCGCTCCAGCCTCCTACCTTTGAGGACACAGCTAACCAACAGGACGCAAACGGTGAGCAAGGAGCTGCCCCCTCCGGCCTGCTCCCACCTGAGACACAGTGTGGCTGCTGCCGTCCCTCCCGCCTGCCACCTCCGCAGCTGTGCGGGCTCTGCCCCGTCCTCACCACCGGAATTGAGCGCAGGCAGACTGTGGCTGAAAGAAAGGACTAGAACTGAGTTATCTGTTCTGTTGGTAATTTTTTTTCATAGCTGCTGTTGTGTCTGTTTGTACGGTTAGATATATTAGTCAAGGGCTGTTACTCCTACCCCCTTATCTCTGGCTTAGAGTCCTTGATTCAAACAATTATCATACTTGGGAGGGAGCAGAATTAAATTCTTTATTTCAAAGAGGAGCTTCTGCCTTTATTGGCAGACACCTGTTCCTCAAACCGGGACACTGGCCCCATGTCACGATCCGCTCAACCCAAGCGGGAGTCGTGATGGTTTGTTCGACCCCAGGGTGCAAAAGACAAAAGGCAAGAGACTCAGGTTTAGTTAAGCAGAAAGCAGCAATGCAGTTTATTGTGTTACAATTCAGTTTTGCAAGAGAGAGAGAGAGAGAGAGAGAGGTAAAGGAAACAAGGTAAAAAGGAGAGAGAGAGAGTGAGAGAGGGTAAGGATGGGATATAGCTACCAACAGACGGGACACATCCTTGTGGTCGTCTGATGAGATGTGTCTTCAATCCATTGGGGAGAAAGAGATCTCAAAGTCTTTTTAGGAAAGTCACTTTTTATAGTCCTTTTCCAAAGCGCGTGGCTTCTGGCCAAAAGGTGGGAAGATTTATGGGCTATTGTATGTGGAGATCATCGCTCCAAGAAACAGGTGGAACAGGACGCTACAGCCAGTACCCTGCTCGAGAGCAGCGTACCATGGCAAGCTCCAACCACACCTACAAACAGTCCTTGGCAAGCATCCACCTCGGCCAGGCCAGAACTACAGTTCAGGGCGAGTGGTGGGGTCCCGGGTCTCAGTCTCTGATGATGGTCGTGAGGCAGATCAGAGAAACTTTGGATCGACTCCTACACATAGCTGGGAATTCCATGTCCCTGGCACCAGAGAGAACTCAGGACAGATGTCCGGCCTGGGTTATCTCAGCAATTCCTGGGAGGGGGAAGATGCCCTGAGTTATGGCCCCAGCTGATGGACAGAACAGATGAGCTCTGCTGTGCCATAAGGGAAGTCCTGCTGCAGGACCTCATGGAACCAAGGGTGCGTTGTGACATTGTGATGCCTCATGGAACCAAGGAAACCATGGTGACACCAATGAACCTCATGGAACCAAGGGTCTGTTGTGACACTTTGGAACTAAGGAGACCATTGTTGAGTACAGAACCTCAGGAACCAAAAGCCCATTGTGACAGGTCAAGGTCTCATAGAAGCAAAAAGAGCATTGTGACACCGTGAGGCCCCATGGACCCAAATCTCCATTGTGACAGTACAGAACCTCATGGAACCAGAAGGGCCTTTGTGACACTGCAAGGCCTCAGGGAACCAAGGAATCCAAAGGTCCCCAACATTTCTTGCAGGGTTCTGCGCTGGGGAAGAACACAACTGAGGATTGTGTCTGTTTTCAATGGGGAAACTTAGGAGTTTTAGGTTCCTTCAAAAAACACAGGAAAACCCCTCTTTTCCTGTGTGCAGCCAGTTGTCCAAGCAAAGCAGATCCCAGGTGAGTAACGACAGACAGGATGGGATTGGGGAATGTGGAGCAGAGTTGCCCACACTGGGTCAGACCTCAGGGCACAGTTTCTCTGAGCAGGCCAGACCTCCTGAGGAAAGACCCTGGATCAACATCAATCACAGAATGTTCTTATCACTTTAGCTCTGAAGAGAACCATAATAAAATATACCCTTTAAAATATGAATGAGTATTTCTTGGAAGCTCTTTGAATAATTACTCCATAACAGGAGCTTGAAACCGTTGGAGTGAACTGCACTGGACCAGAGGGAAATCAAAGCCAAGCCATGGTTTGTCAGGACTTGCTTGATTCCAATGAGCCTCATGGTGCATTTGGTGCTGCCAAGCTGCTCCAAATTTTTTGGAGATATTTTTTTGGCTGTCTCTCTGCAGCCCTGCTCTTGCAGAGCTGTTCCAGGAGCCCAGCCCAGCTCAGCAGCAGAGACACACCACAAGGACTTTAATGACTCTCTCGAAGGCTGGGCCTGAGTCCCTGAACAACAGTCCCTAAGAAGGAGTTGAGAAAACCTCTCAAGAATTCAAAGTCAGATTTGAAAGTTTCTTTTATTTTTATGAGTCCCACTGATAAACATGAAGGATAAGGTTTCCCAAGGGTTGAATTAGAGCACAAAATTTAAGACAATGATATCAAATAGGAAAAAATAGCATAAAGCAGGAACAGAAACCTCTTAAGAATTCAAAGTCCAAAGTTTCCTGAAGTTCTAATGGGTCCCACTGAGTGGCATGACTGAGAAAGTGTCCCCAGGTGCAGGTTTATCATTTTTACATTATATTTTTAAAGGGTGGGTTTATTGTTTTTATGATATATTTTAAAAGAGTGGGCTTATTGTTTTTATGTTACTTTTTTGGCCATGATTTTTTCTTTTTCCGAATGAAGCAGAGAGATGGGAATTCTGAGTTGCTTTAAAAAGTTTGGTTTATTTTTTAAAATTTTCTATTCAGGCAGAAAGTATAAATTTGTCTTACGGACATTCACAGCATGGCTTAGAAGGCACAAGACTTATGGTTACAAGGTCTTTTAGGGATTTATTAACCAATATAGCACTGTCAACAGAGATATTTATGTTTCTAATTCAATACTGAGATATTTCATTGTATTGACTCATACTACACTGTGAATTTTCTTAGCCAATTATATCACAGCACACAAACTGACATTGCTGCACTCTAAAACTTCCTGTTACATTTCTAAATCCCTTTTTATTTTTGCCATATCTTGAATTCTAAAGCTAAACCTATCTGTACTTAACTGTGTTTAATTCTAAGCTTTGGCTTACACACCCAGTGTTCTGAGAATTTCTTGCATTTTGAATTTGAACATCAGATTCCAGTTAGAGCAGAACACTGGTGGCATTGATGACAGGTGGGGACAAACAAGGGAAAGGTGTCTCTGATGCTGAGCAAACCTGGATGTGTTTCAGGAATGCAAAGGGCCAAGGCTGAGCCCCAGCCCCTGGCAAGGCAGATCCTGTCCCTCCCTCATTGCTCAGGGCTCTTCCCAGGGCACTGGGCTCTGGGGATGTGCAGTGCCCAGGGCAGGACCATGGGGCGGCCCCTGCCAGGCTGCTGAGCAGGCACAAGGAGGCAATGAGGCCCCAGCACAGCAAGGCTCACTTATCACCTGCTGGCCAAGGGCCCAGGGCCAGCAGCCATGGCCCAAGTGCTGCAGCAGTTGGCTCTGGCAGGGACTTTGAGCTGCTGCCCATCCCTGTGCCCTCTGCAGCCCAGGCTGTCCTATGGTGTCCATGCCCTGTGCCTCTGTCCCTGCAGGCTGTCAGCATCCCCCGGCTGCCCCACCTGGCTGGCCCCTTCCTTTGCTGACAGCTCTGCGTCCTGCCTGCCTCTGCCTGGGCTCACAGAGCCTTGGGCTTGATACCAAAGGAGTTCATTCAATTTTTACCATGCCTGTGAACTTTTAGAACTATTACAAGGCATGCAGGGGCTTCTTTCCCAGCAAGGCTGGTTGGAAGAGAAGAAGAACACATCTGGCTCAAGGGAGCAGTGACAGAGAAAACAAGGACTGAACCTAGGAACTTGGGGTGGCTTTTATGGAAATGGGTCAGTTCTAATACACATCTAGTGACTGAATATAAGAAACACACTTGTAGAATCACATGTCTACATAAGGTTAGGCATTATCCTCCACTGGACCTGAGGCCTGAAAAAAATTATGCCCTCTATAACATCAAATTTCTTTTAAGGAGTCTTATTGTGGTATTTTTTAGATTTGGTGACAGCAGGGCCGCACAGAACCAAGGAGTCATGTGTTCCATTATGGAAACTCAGGGAACAAAGGGGCATTTTGACACTGTGGGAACTCATGGAACCAAAATCCATTTCGACAGAGTGGGGCCACATGAAACCAATGGTCCATTGTGACACTGCAGATCCAAGGAGACCATTGTGACACTGAGAAACCTCATGGAACCAAAAGTCCACTGTGACAGAGAAAGGCCTCATGGAACCAAGGGGCCATGGTGACACTGTGGGGCCACATGGAACCAATGGTCCATTGCCATACTGCAGATCCAAGGAGGCCATGGTGACACTGTGGAACCTCACAGAACCAAGGTGACCATGTTATACTGCAGAACCTCGCGGAACAAAGGGTCCATGGTGACACTGCAGAACTGTTGCTGAGAGTAGGAAAGCTCATGGAACCAGAAGTGCATTATGACCAAGGGGCCATTGTGACACTGTGGATCCAAGGAGGCCATTGTGACACTGAGGAACCTCATGGAACCTCATTGTTACACTGTGGGGACTCATGAAATCAAAGGTCCATTGTGGCATTGCAGGGCCTCAATGAACAATGGAGACTATTATGAAAGAGAATCACAGAATTACCAAGGTTGGAAAAGACCTATGAAATGAGCAACTCCACCCTATGCCCTAACATCACCTCATCAACTTAACCATGGCTCTGGGTGCTACATTCTGTCTTTGTTAAATGCGTCTAGGGGGTGTGACTCCACCATCTCTCTAGGCAGAAGGTTCCAGTGCCCAATCACTCTTTCAGTGAAGAAGTTTTTCCTCATGTCAAATCTATACTACCCCTGGCTCATCTTCACACTGTGTCCTCTTGTTTTGTAAGTGTTTCTTCAGGAGAAGAAACTGACCCCACCTGACTACAACCCCTGTTCAGGTAGTTGTATAGAGTCTCACTGGGGACCATTGTAGCCATTGGGGCCACTGTAGCACGGCAGGACTTCATGGAATCAAGGGGACCACAGTGATAGTGTGGGGCTTCAGGGATGAAGGGGCCATTCTGGCACTGTGGAACCAAGGAGACCTTTGTTACAGTACAGGTCACCATGGAACCAAGAAAACCATGATGACACTTTGAGGCCTTGTGGAACCAAAGGACCATTGTGACACTACAGGGCCTCATGGAACCAAGGGCACAAGAGTGACATTGTGAGCTCCAAGGGATCAAGGGGGCATTCTCACTGCAAACCAAGGAGACCATTGTGACACTATGGGGCATCATGGAACCGAGGGCCCCCATTGTGACACAGCACGGCCTCATGGAACCATGGGAGACATTTTTGCTATTTGAGTCTTTGTGAAACAAATAGGACATGGTGGCATTTCAGGGCCTTTTGTAACCAAGGAAACCATAGTGACATTATGGGGCTCAATGGAACTAAGAGGCCACTGTGACACTGCGGGGTGTCACGGAATCAATGGTCTGTTGTGACACTGCAGGGCCTCATGGAATCATGGAGACTATTGTGACACTTTGCAGCTCCATGGAACCAAGGAACCATTTCGGTGTTATGGGTCTCCTCAGACCAAGGGGCAGTTGTCACACTGTGTGGCACCATTGAACCAAGGAGTCCATTGTGACACTACAGGGCTGTCACGGTCCGCTCACCTGAGTGGCGGTCGTGAAGGTTCTTTTTAAGAATCTCAGGGTGCAAAAGACACACAAGGAACAGAATCAGTTACTCTTGCAAAAAATGCACTTTATTTTGTGCCAAACCAATGTATGCGATAGAGGAAGGGAGAGAGAGAGAGAAGGGGGAAGAGAAGAGAGAAAGGGGGGAGGGGAGGTGAGTATAGCTACCAACAGTCACACGAGCCCTCGTGAAGCCGGCCAATAGGCTGTCCAGTATCACTGGGGAGATCTCAAAGGGGTCTTCGGTCTGGGGGTGGTTTTATAGTTCTTTCCAAAGCGAGTGGCCTTTAGCCAAAAGGTGGGAAGGCTTGTGGACTATTGTTCTCTCGTGGAGGCAGGTATGACAATGGGAAGGAGTCCAGCAGTAGCTTAGTGGAGTAGAGCATGACCAGTTATCAGGGTCAGCAAGACCCATGCTCGTGGTCCCATTGTTTCTTCTATCTTCGAGTGAACACAGTTCCATATCTCATGATCGGTTGCCATGAGAACACATCCTGGTCACCTGCAAGTAGTCCGTAACACACCCCACCTAGGCTAAGCCACAGCTCTGAAAACCGTAGTTCAGGGGCCTTCTTCAGCTAGTCGTTGGTCAATACAAATGAGAGGCTTTAGATGGACTCTCACAAGGGCCCCATGGAACTTGGCAGCCAGAGAGCTCTGAAAATCTCATCAGTGAGTACAGTGGGATCTTCGGGGACTAAACATGGCAGGGCACCCATGGAGGGGAGAAAGGGAAAGCCAGGAAGGGCTCCCAGCAAAAGGAATGGTGATCCCAAAATATCTCTGAAGGGTCCCCTGGGAGCACGTTGAGGGAGTTTGCACATTCTCCCAGAGGTAATCAAGGACATGAACACCCAGGGGGGCAATAAGGGAAATCCAGAAGGGATTTAGAGAGCAGTATTCAGGGGATAAGTGGCAAAGATGAGCTGGTGTGTTTTATTCACCCAGTGTTAGAAGATGTCGGGGATGGGTTTGAAATGCAGTAGCTTTTAGTTGTTTCTAATTCTGATTGTAATTTACTGAGAAGGGATTTGATGGCTAATTCGGGAATACAAATTAATATTTTAAAGGTGAGACAGAGTAGTGCCTTTGTCTAGCAAATGTCTGGCAAGGCCTATGCTGAAGTGAACACAGAAGTGTGGGCAGCTCCAGCAAAATAGAGAAAATTAGAAATGGAGCCTCTCCAAAGTACTTTGAAGCAACCAGGACAACTGGTGTCTAAAAGCAATACCCTATTCCAAGGGAGGAAGGAAGGGCTCACAGACTATTATTGAGTCCCTGCTAAAGGAAGGGCTTTTGGAGCCAGGGATCTCTCCTTATAATGCTCCTGTCCTGCCAGTCAAGAAATCAGATGGAATCAATAGAATGGTGCAGGACCTAAGAAGAATAAATGAGATTATTAAACCCAGGCACGCCACAGTCTCAGATCCTTACACCATCTTGAACCAGGTTCCCTCCTCACACTGCCACCATTCAATACTTGATGTCAAAGATGCTTTCTGGGGATGCCCACTCACACAGGATGCTAAACTGTATTTTGCCTTGGAGTGGGAACAAGAGGTAGAAGGGAAAATGGTAAAGACATGGATGGTCCTTCTGCAGGGATGCACAGAAGCACCAGCCTAATTGGGGCAAGCCTTACAGAAAATATCACAAAAATTTACCCTACCCCCAGGGATTGGATTAATGCAAGATGTGGATGACTTGCTCCAATCAGGAGGATAAGAAGTGGTAGAAGAAACCTCTGTGAAATGTCTGAATTTTCAGGCTAAAAAGCATCTTTGAGTAATTGAAAAAAAAAAGCACAAATGCTGGAGAAAAAGGCTAAATATTTGGGACATATTTTGACTGAAGGTTTGTGGTGTATTGACCCAGAGAAGGACCACAGAATCACAGAACTACTGTTACCCAGAAATAAAATGAACCTGTGACAATTTTGAGGATTAATAGGCAATTGCTTTACCTGGATTGAGGATTCTCTGTTTCAGGCAGAACACTGTATGTCTTTTTAAACTGAAAAAGCCTCAACACTGTTGAGAAAATAAACAGCAAAACTTTAGTAAATGAAATAAAACAAAAACGATCAGCTCCCTAGCCACAGCTCTTCCAGACTCAGAAATGAAATTTGAATTGTATGTGGATGTTAAACAGGGTCATGCCAAAGGAATTCCTGTGGTTAAGTGTTCAACCCAGTGGCCAGAGTGGCCTCACTGGCTGCAGAATTGTGCAGCCACAGCTTTAATGGGACCTGAAGCACAAAAACTGATGGCAGGAGGATCTCCTGTTGTTCAAGTCTGGCACCAAGTTAAAGCTTTGATAACCAAAAGAGCCTCTACATGGATGAGCAGTGCTTGGTGATTACAGAATGAAACTTGTTCAGTGGCACAGGAGGATTTAGAATTGAGGACAGGGGAAGGTTTAACCCAGCCTCCTGTTTGAACAGCCTACACAGGGGCTGGGAACAAATCCATGGCTGCATTCAAGGGACAGAGCTCCAGAGCCAGGACAGGACAGATTGATGAGACATTCCCTGGCCTGAGGGTTAAAATGTGTTTATGGATGGGTCTGCAAGGGCAGGAGAAGGGAAAAGAGTTTCAAGATATGCTCTGATTAAGAAAAGGAATTAGACCAAGACTTACACTCTTCCTAAGGAGTGCACAGAAGCCCCACTGGTGGCCAAGTGCCGTGGCCCATGCCAAGTGTCCCTGAGCACAGAAACAGCCCCAGCACAGCTCAGCACGGGGGGACCCCTCACCCTGGGCTCAGGGGCTCTCCAGCCCCGCACATTTGCACTTCCCGCCTGCAGCACCAGCACGGGAGGCCCCACTGAGCCTGCACTGAAGGCAACGCAGCAGCAGCCAGGGCTCCACAGCGGGGGAAGCCCCTGGGCCTGCCCACACATCCTCTGCTGAAATCCTCTGCCTGGCCACCCTCCTTTGGCATCTCCAGCCACTGGGGCCAATCCTTGCTACCACTGCTGCAGTTTTGCTGCTTTCTGTGCCTGCACTGCCACAGCTGCTGGGGAACACAACGGCACAATTCCACTCTGGCTCTCAGTTACACTCACACACTGGGCTGGCTGGGATTTGATTATGGGAAAATATACCAAGTTTAAATTTTTTAAAAATGTATTTCTCTACTCAGGCTTGGTTTGCCCTCGCCTTGGGGAAAGGAGTTTTAAAGGGTTTTTTTAAGGGGTCTTACGCCACTCAACACAGATGAGTTTAATATGCCAACAGACTGGGAATAGCCCAGAAGATACCCACAGAGATAATGATATCAATGAGATATCTATGTTATAGATAATAAACGAATCAAACCGAATTAAAAGGTTAAATTGGCAAATTTTATTTTCGCGACCAAAAATACGGTCCTGCAAAGCCACAACCGGAAAGTACAACACCGAGCCCGGGGTCGGTGTTGGGTGAACACATGATGTTACCCAGCCTCTGTCGCACTGGGTCCCCTGGTGTTCACGCCACCGTTTTGGTTGAACCCCTTTTTATACTGTTTTTCATAGCCTGAAGCAAGACAGTCCTTTGTTTCTTTCAAATTCAGCTCTGGTGTCCATATAAGACAAAGTCCTTCCTGCTCTTTGACGAGATTTTGTGTCCGTTGTGTATTTGCTTTTAGGAGGTGGACTTCATCCAGAGTCGGGGAATGCAGTCCTGGGGGGGGGAGTGATGGGATTTTCGGGAAATGCTTCACTTCCTTGAGTTTCCAGGCTTCCCCAGGAGATAGATGCTTATCGGTAACAGTCCGACCTGTAGATATGTTAATTTACCTAGCTCTGAGGCAATCACTGCCTTTACTTTGTGGCTCGTTTATTTATTTATTTATTTTTATTTTTTTATTTTGCAGACTTATTTTATATAAAACACGAATTACAATATGATATATATATATATCACAATCCCTCCCCTTCTATATAAACACATTAATTCGTGTTCCCCATTTTAATCCTCTTCAGATTCTTCACTGCCATCCCATTCTTCTACTGGCTCTTTTTGATAATCTATATAGGGGAGCTGATTTCTCTCTATCTTTTCTTCAAATTTTGTCAGCGCCTCCATTGCCCTGGTGTTCATCTCCCCTCTCCCTAATTTCATTATTTTGGAGGCTTTACCATTTACCCTTCCTAATGCGAGTTCAGGATCCATGGGCATAGCTGCAGTTTGCATGCCCTGTACCACCGAGTGTATTAGTCTAACAAAACAAGGTATTAAACATGGTATGAATATGATTCCTGCCAATGAACACACAATAAAGAACACTACCTTTTTCCACCAAGCTCCTGATAGTAACTGGTCCCACCAAGATGCCTGGAGAATGGAATTCCATTTTTGGACTGGAACGTGTGCTACCCTCTTTATCTCTGCTGCAAGACCCTTTATAGTTTCTCCGTAATCATCAATTTCGACACAGCATTCAGATTCATTAAATTTCCCACAGACTCCCCCTTCTTCTGCTAACAAATAGTCTAATGCTATTCTATTCTGGTATACAAAAGCTCGCATCTGGGAGTGCTGTTTAGCCAACAATTCGAGAGCATCCGAGGTGTGATTTGACACAATCTCTACCACGGCCTGCAGCCTTATCAACCTATTCAACAGGTACACTGGAGTGCGGTACCCCCAACTTCCATCTTGTGCCCAAGTTGCAGGACCATAGTATTCTATTATTCTTTCAGCTGGCCACTCTTCCCCTCCCCAAACTTGGCTGCCACCCACATCAGGGAGCTTCTTCCTTAATTCCCTTTCTTCTCTATTCAGTGTCTCATAGAGAGGTGCCCCCAGGAAAGTACTGTCAGACCTTGGTAAAGTAAAGAAGACCGGCTGAATAATCCCTAGAGTGCATGACCCCTTCCATTTTTGTGGTAATTCACTATATGCTTTCTTCCCACATACCCAGTATATCCCATCAGGAGCTTTCCATGTACTTTTTGTACTTCCTGGTTCAGCCCAGTAAGTACTTAATTCTCCTAGTGACTGGTAAGGGTTAGCTCCAGAGCCTTTATTCCAGCAAAGTCCAACCTTGTCACTCCACTCACAATTGCCTTTCTTTTCTAGGCTCCAGTACCCAGTAGGGGACTCTGGCTGCCAAATTTTACTTTTGTTATCTGAATTTACGGTTAAGGTGGAGACACACGGGGTGTATCCCACTACCTCAGTATATTCTCTTCCCTCCCGACTGATACAAATTGATCCAATCACTCTTTTATCTAAGATCCAGCCCTCAGGTCTTTGAAGTGTCTTTGAAATTTGGGTTTTACCCCCCCTTAGGAGTTGCTCTGGAGTTAAGCTCTCACCTTTCCAGGGCCATTTTTCTGCTGATTTGAGTCCCCCGCAAATCCAGCAGTTGGTCAATCCTAATTCGGTTGCAATCTCTTGCATTAAATCGATAAACAAATTCTTGTCTGAGCCAGGTAAGCCCCAATTATCATACTGTCTCTCCAATAAATCATATTGTTCACTTAGGGTCCTCAACCTTTCCTGCTCCATTCTCCTTCTTCTCATCTCTGACTCCTGTTTCTTTATTTCTATGGCTATCTGTTTTATTTTGCTCTCAGGATCCATGCCTTCCCTATCTCTAGAAAAACAGAAAGTGTTATCAAACTGGGCACAGATTCGGACATCATCTTCCTCGAGAAGGTCTATGATGACAGGTTCAGTGTCTGAGATGAGTCCGCTTTCATACCTTAGATTTTTGCCCACCCAGTAGGTTCTCCCTTCCATGACACACATCCCTAGTTGAGTATTTTCATAACATAATTGATTCACCTGAAAATAAGCCACAAATACCGATTTTCTTTTTCCCCCTATCCAAACCGTACGATTGCATTGTTCACATGTGGGAAGAGGTGTCTGGCTTGCACTTCTTTTGTGAATGTTATGAGCAAATGTCTCTGATTGCCCGCTTCTGTTTCTTGCCATGGGATCATAGCATACGATTTTCTCCCCCAATTTACACTTTATATACTGAGTGCCGTTAAGAGTGCATTGCTCCTCTTTCCCTTCAGGGGTGCAATTAGCTAGGACAGGGTGAGCAGGGGTACTAATTAGTGTGCACTCTCCACACTCATTATGGCTTTGTATTGCAGGGCTCAGGCCATTCCCTGGGTATGCATTAGTCAGAGGATACATGACTAGGCTCAGGCTCACCAGGACTCCCCACAGGTGTACTTCTCTGCCTCTGCCTACGCCCACCAGGTTGCTGCTGGCGGCGAGGGAAACCATCTTCTTGGCAGCAGAAGTATTCTTCAGGGGGCCAATGTGAAGTCCGAACTGCAAACCGTCCCTTAAAGGCATCCCACCTTGATAATTTTTACTGTATCTGTCCAACAAGATACTTTATTTGCTCTCCGGCACTCAATTTCCAAAATTACCATCCTGCAATTTAGTTTTCCCCCCCAATCCTGTGTTTGTACAAGTGAAAACCACTCGATCGACTCCGGTTCAATAATATTCAATTTGGTGGCAAGTATTAGAATTTGGTCAGTCAGAGACAGCTCTTCCTCAAGGCACTTAGTACAGAGACCTTTAGGCCTGATTCCCCATATACAATGTGTGACCCAAACCTCACAACAAATCTGGCACCTGAAATGAACAAAAGGAAAACACCTGCCCCAGGAACTGAACACCTTATCTGATCTAAGGTGCTCATTTACTTGTCCGACGCAATTTTAGCTTGAGGCTTCCAGGGTGGGAGGTCACTTTCCACTCGGGTGTCTCTTCTCTTGTCTCGATCTTTTTCGCTCTGGAGGCGTGTGTCCAGCCCTTTTCTGCTGTCCGGACTGCTGTGTCTGTGGTCAAAAGAACAAGAAAAGGACCCTCCCAGTGAGGGGAGAGAGAAACCTCTTTCCAGGTTTTTATGAGAATGTGATCCCCAGGTTGGATTTTGTGTATGGCGAACCCTAGAGGAACATTTTGTGTAACAATTCCCTGCTTTCGAAGATCCTGTAAATTTTTACTTATGGTTATTAGGTATGGTTGTATTTGTCCATCTTCTATTTTTGGTGTCCCACGGGCATCCCATGATCATAGGGCATACCGTATAACATTTCAAAAGGAGATAACCCTGTCTCAGAATGAGACATAGTCCTGATATTTAATAATGCTAAGGGGAGGCATTTTGGCCAGGACATTTTAGTTTCTATCATTAATTTTGATAACTGGGCCTTCAACGTCTGATTCATCCTTTCAACTTGTCCAGAACTCTGAGGATGCCATGGGGTATGGTAATCCCACCGAATTCCCAGAGCCTCCGCTAATTGTTTAATAATTTTTGAGGTGAAGTGTGTTCCTTGGTCCGAGTCTATATGATTGATTACACCATATCGAGGGATGAGTTCTTCCAGAAGGAATTTAGATACTGCCTGGGCGGTGGCCCTAGAGCTTGGGTGAGCTTCTACCCAATGAGTTAATTTATCTACTAATACTAGTAAAAACTTATACCTCCCAACTTTTGGTAATTCAGTGAAATCCACTTGAATTCTTTCAAAGGGACGATAGGCTATAGGGCGACTGGCCCAGATTACCTGTTGTGTCCTGGCTTTGTTTACTCTCTTGCATGTTAGGCACCCTTGCACCTCTTGTTTAGCCAGCTTATAAATCCCTTTACATCTAAAGAATCTCAGAAACTGTTCTGCTAGAGCCTGGGATCTCTAATGAGTTTGCATATGCAATCTCTTCAGAATTTTTCTGGTGTAGTCCTTTGATACTAATTCCCTCCCATCCGGTAACTTCCACTTACTATCTTCTAATGTCCCTCCTATCTTCTTGTATTCCTCAACCTCTTTCGGAGAGGTACGAGGGGGATATTCCTAAGTACTGCTCTCCCCAACTTCTGGGGTACTTACTGTCATTAGTGCAGCACTTTTGGCTTTCTTATCAGCCAAATTGTTTCCCCGGATCTGAAATTGTATTCCTGTTTGGTGTCCTTTTACATGTACTGCTGAGATTGCCTCTGGCTCTCGGATAGCTTCTAAGATTTGCTTTATTAATTCCCCATGAATTAATCCTCGTCCTCGAGTGTTTATTAACCCCCTTTCCTCCCAAATTTTCCCAAAAGTGTGGACCACCCCAAAGGCATATTTTGAATCTGTGAAGATTGTCCCCCTTTTCCCTTTTAATCTTTTTAATGCCCGAAAAACCGCATATAATTCACATGCTTGAGCCGACCAGCTTGCACTGAGGGGTCCTGATTCAATTACTTCCCCTGTTTTCCCATCTATGATTGCATACCCTGACTTTCTCTTTCCTTCTATTACCCTTGCTGACCCATCCACAAACCATTTTTCCCCCCCATCAAGTTCCTCCTCCTCTAAGTTTGTTCTGATTTTTGTCTGCAATTCCACTATTTCCGCACACTCGTGGGTTGGTCCCTCTGATGCTTCCCCGTACAGGAATTGAGCTGGATTCAATGCAGTGGTTGTTCGTAGTTCTAAATCATGTGAGTGTATTAGTATGGCTTCATATTTCAACAATCTAGCATCCGTGAGCCACTTATCTGCTTTTTGTTGTAATATACTCCTCACGTTATGAGAAGTATACACCACTAACGAGGCTCCAAATGTTACATTCTTTGCTTCTTCTACCAATAATGCTGCTGCCACAATTGCCTGTAGGCAAGTGGGCCAACCCCTGCTTACTGGGTCTAGCAGCTTTGATACATATCCCACCGGTTTCTTAGCTCCTGCCCAATCCTGTGTTAAGACTCCGTAGGCAGTCTGGTTGCTAACGTCTACAAATAATTGAAATGGCCTTTTTATATCTGGGAGATTTAACACAGGAGCTGTCATGAGGATTTCTTTTACTTCTTTGAATCCCTCCTCGTCCCGTTCTGTCCATTTTACTTTGTCAGTGGTCAATTTCTCGTATAAAAATTTTACCTTCTCACTGTACCCCTCAATCTATTGCCTGCAATAACCCAGGAGTCCCAGCAGCTGCCTGACCTCCCTCTTTGTTTGGGGGGAGGGTAGAGATATAATTCCTGCTATCCTTTCTGGGCCTAATTTCTTCCTTCCCTTCACCAGCCAGTGTCTTAAATACTTAACTTCAGGCTCAACAAACTGCAGCTTTGACTTAGAAACCTTTAACCCCTTTTGCTCTAATCACCATCACAGTTTCCTTACTTATATTACATCCTGAAGGCAGCTGTTGGACGTTGCTCAGCACCAGAGTCTACTAACACATTAAAATTAGTTTTTCGGATCCCACCCCCAGCTCCATCAGGGGCTCCAGGGATGCTCCGGACCCCAAACGAAAAAGCCTCTGACTCTTCCAATTCTCTCGTAACACCCCCCCCGTCTTTCATCCGCTTCCCACAGTCCTCTTTAAAGTGACCTTTCTTCTTACAGTAGAAGCACTCCGGAGCCTCCCCCCGTCCAGCTGCCTGCCTTGCCCAGGAGGGGCCCCGCCCCCCTTGGATCTGCTGGCTCGGCGCCGCAGCCCAAGGCTGCGTGAGAAAAAAAAGAAAAAAAAAAAAAGGCTGGGCGGGCAGCCCCCACAATCCACCCCACACACTGGCATTCCTGAAAAAAAAAAAAAACCGGAGCCGCTCGCAACTCAGCCCTCTGGCAGCCACAACAGCTGGGGCAGGCCAGACACCACAGGCCGTCCGGGCACGGTGGCTCGATCGCACCAGCCGCTACCGAGACAGGGCGAGGCGCCGCCGCCTTGCCCACGACATTCCGGGGCTTCTCTGTCGGGTTTTCCCCCGCGCTGCTGCGCAGCCGCCCCTGAAAAATTTCGCCCGATACACGGGTCCCCGGCTTAGGGCCGAGGAAGGGGGATGACTTCAACAACACACGGCGGGGAAGGGGTGCTGCCACCCCGGCCCACAAACTCCACTGGGCGACTCCCATCACTGAGCCCCTCCGGCAAAAGCCGGCAAAAAGCCAAGGCAAGGCCACACTCTGCACTGAACGTCCCCCGTGAGCCCTTCCGACACGGACACACTCTGGGCAAACAGGTCGGGAGCGGGGAACGAGGCGCAGCCACCTCGGCCGAGCGAGCCATGCCCGGGACTCTCGGGAAAGGGGCTGAGGAAAGCCTCGGCAGGCTCCACGCATCCCCGGCCGCGTCCAGCCCCGGCTGCCAGCCACCGCGCACCCGACCGACAGCTAAAATACTGCACCCGAGGAGCGGGCGGGCCCCGGCTTAAGGCCAGGCAGAAAAGGGATGAGGCGCCGCCGCCTCGCCCTCCATCATTCGCCGGAGGAGCGAGCGGGCGCCCGCTCCCCCTCCTCTTCACGAAACCGGCAGCAGCAGCCGGGCCGGAGCGGGACACGCTCGCGGCTTCTCTGTCCCCGCCTCACAACACCTCGCCTGGGCCGGGGAGCAGAGCTCGCAATCACGTTTCGACTCGACTAACCTGTCCCAGTAAACTGGGTAGTACGGGAACCCAGACAAAGCCACGCGACGACTTTGCCTTACAGCGGCGGTACTCTCCTTGCCCCCGCGACCGCGCGCGCGGCCGCCCTTCTCCGCCTCGGACACAGGCATGGGATCAGCCTGCGGGGATGCGGCCCGTAACCTCGCTCCCAGTATTTCAACACCTTATCTTAGCTGACTTCTCTGGGGTTTTTCCCTGAGGTTTGCTCTTTTTCTGTCCCATTTTCTCTAAAAGTTTCCCCCAAACCTCTATTATGTTTCAAGATTGTTATAGATAATAAACGAATCAAACCGAATTAAAAGGTTAAATTGGCAAATTTTATTTTCGCGACCAAAAATACGGTCCTGCAAAGCCACAACCGGAAAGTACAACACCGAGCCCGGGGTCGGTGTTGGGTGAACACATGATGTTACCCAGCCTCTGTCGCACTGGGTCCCCTGGTGTTCACGCCACCGTTTTGGTTGAACCCCGTATTTGCTTTTAGGAGGTGGACTTCATCCAGAGTCGGGGAATGCAGTCCTGGGGGGGAGTGATGGGATTTTCGGGAAATGCTTCACTTCCTTGAGTTTCCAGGCTTCCCCAGGAGATAGATGCTTATCGGTAACAGTCCGACCTGTAGATATGTTAATTTACCTAGCTCTGAGGCAATCACTGCCTTTACTTTGTGGCTCGTTTATTTATTTATTTATTTTTATTTTTTTATTTTGCAGACTTATTTTATATAAAACACAAATTACAATATGATATATATATATCACATCTACTACCATCAGGACACAGGAAAGAACACCCACCCCAGACACTGCCTCATGGCATAGTTGGAGACACCTGGTCTGCAGAAGGCTGAGAAGGAGTTCGGACCTAATTAGCATCAGTTAGCCAAATCCTAAGGAAAGATCTTCCCCCCATCTCCCCCTGCTTCCTAGGCTTAACTTTATCCCATATTCCCTCCCCACTCCCCACCCAGAGGCACAGGGGATGGGTGTCACAGTCAGGTCATGTCACAGCCGTCCCCCTCAGGGACAGGAAGCCTTGTCCTGATCCAGTCCGGGGTCCCTCCCACGGGACACAGCCCCTCAGGAACAGGCTGCCCCAGCGGGAATCCCCCACGGCCTCACAAGTCCTGCCAGGAGCCACTTCCATGGCCCTGCAGGGGCTTCCACAGGCTCGGGGCCTCTCTCAGGCCTCCCCTGCTCCAGCCCGGACACCTGAGAGGACTGCAGGTGGGTTCCTGCTCCATCCCGGCCTCAGCCCCAGCTCCCAGCGCCATCAGCTCCCGCCCATCTCGAGGTCCCGGCGGTTCAGGACAGCAGCGGCTCCTTCGGCCTCCTGCCCGGGCCGGACCCAGCACCGCAGCCGCTCCTCAGGCGAGGTTTCCAAAACAGGGCAGAGACCGGGATAGGGAGGGGTCGTGTGCACAGCCCGCCCCTCGCTGCGATTGGCTGATTCTGCCGTCACTCCTCGTCTTCCCTCGCTGACTGGGCAGACCGGGGACAAGCCCGGCCCCAGGGCCAAAGGCGCCATTTTCGCCTCGGCACCGACTTCCCTCCCTTTTCCCGCGCTCCGCCATTTCTCGGAAACCTGGCCTGAGGAGCGGCTGGGCCCGGCCCGGGCATCAGGACAAGGAACCGCTGCTGCCCTGAACCGGCGGGAGCTCGGGGTGAGCGGGAGCTGAGGGCGGTGGGAGCTGGGGGTGAGTCCGGGATGGAGCCGGGAGCCACCTGGAGCCCCGGCAGGAGCCCGAGGTGGGCAAGGGATGTTTGAGAGAGGCCCCGGGGCTGTGCGGGAAAATTCACGTGGCCAGAGTTTTGTGTGCACAAAAGAGACAGAGGAGTCCTGTAAAAGTGACTTTATTGATGAACAAAGGGAGAGGCTGCGGGCATTTTCCATGCGGTCTCTAAAACGCAGCCTCTTTTTTAATCCTCATTTTCCCGGCTGCATCTCCCTCTCCCTTTGCTCCCTGGCTGAGGTACTTGGAAGGTTCACACTTCCCGATCCACCTACTGCATGTCCTCCTTAATTTACACCCCTCCTTTAGTATAACATCCGATATTCCCAGCTGCGTTTAGTGTTTCTTCTCCTCCAGGTTCAGGAATTGAGCAGGATCTTGGCTGAGCAGCAGTCTGTGTCAATTAGTAACATTTTCTGAAACTGAAGAGTTTTCCCATTGATTTCTCATGTACAAGTCCCTTGTCCTATTTCCAAGCAGATTCACTCATTGACTCTGTTTTATCTTCCTGGTTCCTCTTTGGTTTGGGATTATTCTCAGTGCCCTCACTCCCTGTCCTTTTGTAGCCGTTTCTGGATCAGGCCTGGCTGCCACCTGCATCCCCTTGCTCACCTGCTGAATGAGCTGCACTCAGCAAGGTGTCGTGCATGGGAAAAAGATGAGAGTTGCTGCAGGACACCCGAGGAGGAACAGCATTCCTTTAAGCCATGGTCTGCCAGGAACCACCAAAACGTGTCCCATTGCCATCCCTTCTACATTTGGACCAAAATATGAGCTACTCTCTTATTTCCTTTATTTGTTTCACCACTGTTCGACAGACCTCTATCTGCCAACAGCAGTTTGAGTCGTTTTCCACAAATTCCTTCTCCTTCTGCTAGCAGATCATCTGATCCCATCCCATGGTGAAATGTCTCATTCTGCATTTCCTTGTATTAGTTGGCAGGAAGGTCAGGAGGTGCAGCTGTCTGGTTAGTAACTATTTTGAGGACAGTTTTTAGCATAATTTTGCCACTCAAATTACGGATGTATTCTCTTTCTCCTGATATGTATTTGTTAGGATTCCAAGGAGCTGGTCCATGGTGATGTAGGATTTGTTCTAGTGTCTGTTTACCTTTTCCCCATTTTTCCCCTGGTGCTCTCTCCAGCCATGGCTGCATCAATTGACTGCTTTTCTCTAATTAAATCATCAAATACTTGGATTCCCAACTGATTTAGCTGGACTAGCAAAAACATCCCAGTGCTCTAATACACCCTATATAACCTAGGCAGTGACAGCACATGTTGGACATGTTGTAGTGGGGAGAGGGATGATTCCCCCCCACTTTTTTTAGTAAAGTTTTCACAACATTCTCCATTTGCTCTTTCCCTTTGCAGCTGAACCAATTTCTGTTGCAGTCAGATATCCTCACTATGGGCTCTGCCTTTAGCTGTGAAAACTCCATCTGTGCAAGCAGGCAGAGCTTGGGGTGAGGGACAGAGGGAATCAGCCCAATTCCTCCCCCAGGCAAGGAGACCCTGGTACATTGTTCACACTTTGCCCCAGCAGTGTTAATTTGCATTTCTAAAGCTCCTCTCCTGGCTGCCTGGAACCCCTGCTTCTCTTCCAGAGCAGGTATTGGATGACTCGTGTGCCCCCCCACAATCTGTTTTTTTTTTTCTTATTAACAATATTCTATTTACATTTTATTTGTTAAAGTGTCACCTTTAAAGCTCTTCCAGCTTTGCAAAATCCATCCTAAAGGGGAACATCGAAAAACCCATACCGAAATTTTGCCATCAGTAAGTCACCCACGTATATACAAAAAAAATTCCAGTGCAAATGGTCAAACACTGCACATGGGAGGAAAAGCTGGGATTGTGCAGGAGAAGGAGGAATAGTAGGAGGAAAAAGAATGTGAGTAAGATTAGGGACACAGGAGGAGGAGGAGCAGCAGAAACAGGAAGGAGCACAAGGTTCCACCCCTCCCTGTATCTGCAGTCTCTCCCCAGCTGCACGAGCACTGTCCCCATCGCATGCAGCAGGTGACCAGGGAGAGGGATCCATGATTTTCACAGGGGTGAATCATGCTGATTGTGAGCTTTATTTGGCTTAATGTTGGTGTTTTTCTTTTTTGCAGGGGCTCAATCTTTATATTTTGGAGGGGGTTTTGGCCAAATCTTGTTGCTTGGTGGGTTTTTCATCGGTGTCATGATATTTGGTGGATTTTTGGGCTGAATATTGGTGTTTTGGAGGTTCTTACACGCACAAGATGCCCAGTGACTTCCTGAGATGAACTTGGGCAAGGAGGAACCCCCAGCCCAATGTCCTCTCCTCTTGTTTTTTTTTTTCCCAAACCAGGATTTTTCATTCCCAAGGCGTTGACAGATGGAGGAGGAGGAAAAGCCCCAGAGATCCCTCAGGAGGAGGGGCTGGAAACCCAGCCCAGGGAGCTGCAAGGAGGAAAGACCCTCCCTGAGCCGGGAAGGCGGCCGGAGATCCAGGCGGAGCTCAGAGCTGGTGGAGAAGCCTCGTGGAGGGGAGAAGCCCCACAAGTGCTTGGAATGTGGGAAGGGTTTCAGGTACCGCTGCAGGCTGATCCAACACCAAAGGATCCACACTGGAGAAAAGCCCTATGAGTGTGGGAGATGTGGGAAGAGCTTCAGCTGGAGCTCCAGCCTGATCCATCACCAGAGGATCCACACTGGGGAACGGCCCTCTGAGTGTGGGAAATGTGGGAAGGGATTCAGAGACATCTCCACCCTGATCCACCACCAGAGGATCCACACCGGGGAGAAGCCCTACGAGTGCTTGGAATGTGGGAAGAGCTTCAGCCGGAGCTCCCACCTGATCCAACACCAGATGATCCACACTGGGGAACGGCCCTATGGGTGTGGGAAATGTGGGAAGGGATTCAGGGAAATATCTGATCTGATGCAGCACCAGAACACCCACACAGGAGAACGGCCCTACAGCTACTTGGAATGTGGCAAGAGCTTCAGATGGAGCTCCAACCTGAGAAGACACCAGCGCATCCACACTGGGGAGAGGCCCTACGAGTGTCCTGTGTGTGGGAAGAGGTTTCAGACCAGCTCCGATCGCCTCAAACATGAGAGGATTCACACAGATGAGAGGCCCTACCGCTGCCCCGACTGCAGGAAGGGATTCAAGGAAAACTCCACCCTAACCAGACACCACCGCATCCACACCGGGGAGAGGCCCTACGAGTGTCCTGAGTGTGGGAAGAGCTTCTCACAGAGCTCAACCTTGACCCAACACCGACGGAGGCTCCACTAAGGGAAGCCCTGTGAGTGCCCTGAGTATGGGAAGAGCTTCATGCTCTGTTCCAGCTCCATCCCCCATGGGAGGATCGGTGTTGGATGATCCCCAGTGACCCCCGTTGGGCAGAGCCCTGGTGATCCATGGTCCTGGTGATCCCTTTTGGGTGGGGGGAAGGGGCTGGAGAGATTTCTGCTCCTTGTGCTGCTCTGATTTGGTTGGTAATAAATTCCCTCCTGTGCCAAAGCTGGTCTGTTGTTCCCGTTCAGTGCTCAGGGCAGGATCTCTCCTCCTGTTCCTTGTGCTGGTTTTTCATGAAAAGTCACCTGAGAGGAGGAGCACAGACACATACACACAGGGGTTGTTTCCTCTGTGAAAACTTCCTCTGTCCATGAATCACATTGTTAAAAGTGAAAACGCTCTTTTGACTTCTGGCTTGTAAGGAGGCAAGGCCAGCCAGGCTGGCCTGGCAACCTCCCCATGCAGCCTGCCCTGGGAGGGGTGGGGGAGGCACCAGCCCCCCCCCCCCCATTTTCAACTAAGGTCACTGATGGCCAGGGGAAGGATAAACCTTTGCTAAGATCCCGGTCTCCCCCCCAGTGGGGTCACAGCTCTGCCAGGGCTCTGCTGCTGTCTCAGAGCAGCCATGCAGAAGTGAAGCCCCCCAGCTGCCCACGCAGCTTGGGGGAAATGCAGCTGGGCTCTATTCCAGCCGAGCCTCCCTCCCACATTTGCTTCCTGGGCTCTGCAGTTTCATTCCAGCCTTCCCCATGCAGCCTGAATGGCCTGAAATCCTGGCATGGCCTGGCCCGGCTCCCTTCACCTTCTGTGTGCCATTTTAACCCTTCCAATTCTCCTATAAGACTGCAAATCTCCTGACCTCCCTTGAATGAGAGGAATAAAGCAGAAAGTATACTCGAGTCAGTGAAGTAAGAGCCAAGTTTCCAGACGGGAAAAGACTGAGGAGACACCGTGAATAGATTGGCTGAAAAAACCTTTTTGTGAGCTATGGGGTGGACTGGACTACACTGAAAATTCCTATAAATGGTGGAGAAACATAGAAGGGTTGAAGTGTTTAAGAAAAAGATCCTTTGCCCTGAGGAAAAGGGGGTCTCTGTTCTGGAGAATGGAAGGATGGACAGAGACATTTGATGAAAAAAGAGGTGAAGAGAATTTTTGCTTTTAAATAACTTGCCCTTAAAGTAATACCGCATACATTTTTAACGTGGCCCAGAAATACAGCTCTGGGAAGGCTGTAAAGATAGGAAGAGTTTCACAATTTGCAGATTTTCCCTGGCTGATGCAAATTGTAGAAGTGAAGACACAAGAAAACTTTATTTTTCTCTTGAAAAAAACTCTATAGTCAAAACAAGAAGAAACCTCTCTCTCTCTGAAGTGAACTGAAAAGATTATTTAAGTGAAAGACTCACTGGAGTGTCTCTGTATATTTTTGTTAAAAAATATGGGAGGTGGGGGAAGAGAGAGTGATCTGGAAATCTTATTCCAAATTTCTTATTCTTTTCTCTGTGTTGTTAATAAATTTCTACTTTATACCCTTTTAAATTTTACACCTGCCTTGTTTTTACTCCTAATCCTATAATCCTATCCCACAACAGAAATTAAGTATATTAAAATGGACAAACCTAAACTAAACTGCTTCTTACTGTGAAGCAATTTACCCATCTTCACCTCCACCAAGACATGCTCCTTGCCTACTTTGGCGATAACCATGAACCTAGCAGAAAGCTTCATGAAATGAAGTCTCAGTTGCCCAGGATGACTGGCCAGGCACACTTCAAACTGCTTGAAGCCCATGCCCTAGAGCCTCTGCATTTGTCACACACGACCCTTACCCAGCATATATAAAATGTCTGTCTTCCACCAGCTCTGCTTCTGCACTACCCACACCTCTAAAATGACACTTCCTGCCACAAGACCCAGAGCTGCACCCAAGGAACTTAAAAACACCAAGGTTAAAAAAGGGGGAAGGAAGGCAAATTGCTAAATAAACGCTACTGAATGCCATCATAAAATGTGTCTGTTGCCTCATGTTGTAGATGATGTGACCAGAAGACAACAGAGAGCCAACCAGATGCATGCATGGTACATACATGTGGATTTGTTCATTGTCTATATATTTTTCAATTTCTGATCTAAAAGACAGTAATAAATCAACACTTGCAGTTAAATGAATAAATAAACCTTTTATTAGTTCACAAAGCAAAACAGTGCTGCCCCAAAGCAAGAATATTCAGGCCAGAATATGTCCATCTAGTTGTAACATTGCTAGATGAAGGTACACTTTTTTAAAGACTTAGTGGCTTTGGTAACCACTAAAGATAATGCAGATTGGGCTGTACCATTGTTGACTAATGTTTCCGTTGCACAGAGATCTTGGACTCTTTAGAGTGTACATTTGTAATTCTGACAGTTTCTGATACGAAAAAGAGAAGAGAAATGAGTTCTTCAAATGCCTCAACTCCCACTGTGCAGTATCAGCAGCCAAACCACGCTGTTGCCAGCAAGAGAACATAGCCGTGTTCCCTCAGTAGGCTCTAGTGAGCACCTTCCAGCACTCTCCTCTGTGCACACAGCACTTCTCATGCCCGTCCAGAATGCTCTGGGGACAACAGAGCACAAGCTGGCTGGCGCAAGGCTCAGCAGACCCCAAACACAGCCACATGCAGGCAGACACACCAGCTGTTTTGCAGCCATGCCTAAGAGAGATGGGAAGGGTCCCCTCCCTCTGATCACGCTTGCGTTTCTGACTGGCTCTGAGGCAGGGGCTGCCATTCCTTACTTGTGGGGAGACCTGAACCCCCAGAACCTCACGCAGCATGCAGGCACTGTGTGGCAGCGCTCCCTCCACTGGCATGGTTGTGTCTCTGAGTCTGAGCCAGTCCGCCACTGCTGCTGCTGCTTCATTTGTTTTTAGGCACACCCAAAGCTCTCTGTTAGGCCACGATGGCCTCTGGTTCTGCCCTCTTCCCCTCTGTAATAAAATGGGCCAGGAGAGCAAACTCCCTTTGAAGGCCTTTATTGAAGACAGCTCTGGATGGGGGCTCGAGGGAGTGGCGCAGCCCGTCGCTTGCTCCCGGACAACGCAGAGGAGGAGGAGTGCAGCTTTGTCGTCTCCGGCAGAGCTGGGCCTTCCGTCCTCGCAGGGTCCCTGGGAAGACGCTGTGGGCTCGTCGTCTATGGGGGTCGTACCACCGGAGTGCCACTCAGGTCACGGTTATCAGACGAGGGATACCTTGGATGTTATTCAGCAGCTTTTTCTCACTTAAGGGTAACATTCTTAGTCCTGAGTGTTTTGAACAGCTGGAGTTTTAAGAAACTATCCATTTGCAGTGGCACTCCCCCGCAAGTCCTTGTTACAATGTGTTAATCTCGGGGAAGGACACGGAAGTACGCAGGATCAGGTACGGGATAGGGTGAGGGACAACCAGGAACACAGAACACAGAACATTGGAACAAATGGAAGATACAACAGACGGTTAACATGCAAAGACAACTCAATCCCAATAAAGCGAGATAGTTAACATACAGACAGACACCACCACTCAGCTACAACTTCTATCATTACTTATAGCACCCTCCCTGTGTAGGGATGGAGCAGAGCTGTGCTTTCAGGAAGCTCTTTGTGAAAACTTCCAGCATGGCAAGCTCCTTTGTCCTCCGTGGATGCTTGCCAAGGAATCCCTCAAGGCTGGGCTCAGAGCATGCTTAAGCTGGCCCTTCAAAATCCCAGGCTCCTTGTTCCCTTCAGCGGCCTCAGCACGACCTTCAACCCCACGGTGTTGTGCAAGGGGACCTGCAGGACAGGGTAGCTTTGCAGCCTGAGCTGCCCTCGTTGCTCTCTCGCCGTGCAGAGAGCACAGCACGGAAGAGAACCGCAGAATGTGTCCCAGGGCTCAGGTTTGGCACCGCTCAGGCTCCACAGAGACATGGGTAAAGTTAACAAAGCAAACTTTATTAAGGGAAAGCAAAGCGAAGGGGTAAGCTGGGAGGCAAAACTGGGGATGGGCAGGGCTTGAGGAATGGAGGGAAGGAGCTGCCAACAGGGGGGAGAGGGCAGGAGCTCCTGGAGCTTGCCACAGGCTCAGCTGGGACCAGCAAGAGCTGTGCCTGGAGCTCCATCTGGTTCCGTCTGCTCTGCAGCCGGTCCTGTCTGCTCTGCTGCTGGGCCCATCGTCAGTGGCAGCTGGAGGTCGCCAAAGGACGCTGGTGGTTCTTCTGCAGCAGCTGCAGCTGCAGCAGCAGCAGCGCTCTGGCCCTGTAAATCCCACCGAGTTGCCTCAGGGCCCAGAGGCCAGAGACCTGTCCCGAGGCACTGAGGCAGCTGAAGCGGGAGGCAGGAGAGCTGGGAGCAGCTGCCTCAGCTGCCAAATCCCAGGCAGGCCCAAAAGGCTGCGTTCCCCAGCCCCACGCTGCCAGCGCGGCAGCAGCCGCTGCCCCCTTCTTACCAGCGAAGGCTCCTGGCTGAGCACCGCGAGGCCTCTGAGCTGCAGGCGCAGCCTGTCCCCGCTCTCGCTCTCCAGGTCTCTGGACATGAGCGACCAGGCGCTGCGCCCGTGTTTGCTCATGTCCAGACACTCCAGGACCTGAAAGGCACAGGGCAGTGACAGGGACCCGGCCGGCAGGAGCGCGGAACC
Source organism: Muscicapa striata striata (assembly GCA_030060385.1). Taxonomy (NCBI): domain Eukaryota; kingdom Metazoa; phylum Chordata; class Aves; order Passeriformes; family Muscicapidae; genus Muscicapa; species Muscicapa striata. The sequence continues at coordinate 84,870 of JAREIS010000633.1, forward strand.
GCCCGGGGCCGGGGCCGGGCAGCAGCACCGGGCGCGCACCGTGCCGGGCGGCTGCGGTTCCCAGAGGCCAGAGAGCTGGGAGGCAGCTCAGCCAGGCAGCGCTGGCCCTCAGGCTCACCTCCACCAGGAACGCCAGGGCCGGCAGATCCCAGCGCGGCAGCCCCCGGACGAGCAGGTTGAGCAGGTGCGTGGCGACGCAGGAGCACAAGGGGCTGAAGTCGCGGCGCATCTCCCTGGCAGGGGAACAGAGGCACCGGGGCCCTGAGCCCGGCGGGCAAACCTCTGCCAGGACTGACTCACAGAGGTACCCTGCCAGGGGACGTGGGCCCTTGGGGAAGCGGCTGCTCCTGGGCGCCCTCCTCTCCCAGCCTTCGCCAGTCTGCTCGGCCGTCCCTCGGTGCCAAGGCCCTCTTGCCCACAACCACGGGGACAGTGGGGGGCCCTGCGGGCACAGGGCACCAATGCTGGCAGCACGGGGAAGGGGGTCTCACCTGGCCAGCAGCTCCACTGCGTAGAGCTGGCTGTCGGGACACAGCAAGGTGTCCCAGACCTGCTTGCGCTCCAGCGCCATCAGCAACTTGTCACGGCCCAGCCGGCAGAGCAGAGCCTTCATGGTGTGCACGGCAAACCTGTGTGCAGAGCAAAGGCCAGGTCACGCTGGCAGCTCTGGCCCTGGCCACAAGGGCATGGCAAGGACAGGGCGACTGGCACCTCTTGGGGTTGCTGGGGAGGTGGTGCTCCTCCCGGCATGCTGTCCACACGCTCTCAACCCCCTGTGGCATCTGCTCTGTGCTGCTGAAAATTCTGAAGAGCAGAGCCACAAAGAGGCGGGCCGAATAAAGGAGCACGGCCGTGTACCACTCGGGCACATGGACGGTCACCCACAGCACCACAGTTGCCTGCAAAAGACAGAGCGCCCCGAGGCAGCGCTCAGTGCCGAGGTGTCCGTGTGGCAGGGCCCCAGGGGAGACGCAGGGGGAGCAGCCGGCCTGCTGCCCCTGAGCCTGTCCCTAGCCCAGCTTCCAGCCCAGCACCCGAGGCTGGCAGCTGCAGGGCGCTGGGCAGAGCATGGAGAGCTGCCGGAGAGGGCAGCTGGAGGGTGAGCAAAGGCCAGGGGCAGAAACTCACAGCCAAGGCAAAGACGGCCTCGTTGTCCTCTCTGGAGAAGAGCATGCTGGACTCCATCACAGAGAGTAGGGCTGCAAGCACCTCCTGCACGACCTGTCCCTCCGAGCCGATGGTTCTCCACATCAGGGCGGCGGCTCTGTGGGACCAGAGGCGTGCATCAGCACCAAGCCCCATGCAGCTGAATGGGGCCGGGTGACAGAGCCCCGGTGCCCTGAGGGGCAGGGAGGGAGCATGGCAGCAGGCTCAGGGAACAGGGGGGCCCGGGGGCCCCGGAGCTCTATGCCTGACCGCACTGGACAGGCTGTACAGGGCGATGGCCCTACAGGCTGCTGAGCCCTGAGCTGCCAAGGCACTTGTTCCCCTTACCCGTCACACGATGGAGCACAGCACAGGAGACTCATCACCACGTGCACAGGATGTTCTTCAGCCAGTGCCACGAGGATATTTTGCAGGCCGGCATCCACAGTGACACTGGCTGTGAGTCTCTGGTGAATGTCTCCGACGATGGCCGGCACCTGGAGAGGGCACGAGGAGGACTTGGAGTGCTGTCCATGGGAGCGACGTCCCCAGCTTCCCCCAAGAAGCTCTTGCTTTCTCACCGCACTGTGCTGGCCTCAAGGGCTGAGGGGGCACAGCGGACGTGGCTTGAGGGGCCACACGATCGTGGGAGGCCTCCAGCCCTGGCCCCAGGGTGCTTACCTGCTGTGGAGAAAAAGCTCCCTCCTCCTGGGAAAAATCCCGAGTGGGAGCAGGAAGGTCAGCCTGGCTGGACCGGAGTCAGGTGTGGAGGTGCTCCATGCGAGGGTGTCCGTGCTGGCCGTGCTCTCAGGCCGGGCCGCACCAGCCTCTGCGCTGCCCTCAGCCGTTGCCGTGGCACAGTTTGCTGCGCAGGCAGAGGACTCTGTGCTGGGGCCAGGCTCTGCCGGCAGCTCGCTCTGCCCACAGTCGGGCTGGGCCGTGTCCTCGGCTGCTGTGGCCGTGGTCTTTCTGCGTGGAACGCGCAGAAACCTCCGCAGCGCCTGCAGCAGAAGGAGGGGCGGGAAGGGAGGGACGCTCCATGGAGTGCTCCACGCGCGGCGCTGGGCCCAGCAGGGACAGCAGGCCCGGCCCAGGTGGGGATGGCCGCACGCACCTGCACAGCTCTGCGGAAGCGGCCACGGGCGGGGTCGTGCTCCTGTGTCCCATCCTTCACTGCATCTGGCACAGAGCGAGCGCAGTCAGAGCTGAGGGGCCGCAGGAGAGGGCAGAGAACACAGCCCAGCCCTGCGCTGCCCGGGCAGGGACAGCCCGCGGATGGCCAGGGGGCAGAGCAGGGCCACTGGGAGAGCAGCCCCGGCCCCTGTGCATAGGCATGTTCACCGAGGATGGGATGGGATGGGATGGGATGGGATGGGATGGGATGGGATGGGATGGGATGGGATGGCAAGCTGGCTCTGAGCACCAGCCCTACGGCCCAGCTCTGCCACTCACCATCCTGCCGTGGCTGCAACTGCTCTGGCTCTTGAGGCTGCTCTGCTGGGGCAGCTGCAGGGCCTTTCTTCTTTCCTCCCCGAAGCCTCCTGAACAGGCTGGACACTCTGCCTGCCATCCTGCTGCCTGACCTCGAGGGCACCTTTGACACTGATCCCTCTGAAGGTCCGAGGCAGCGAGTGTCACGGTTGCCCCTTGAAGGCGCCTGCAATGGAGAAGCCTCAGGAAGGCTGCAGGACAGCAAGTCCTGTGATTTGCTCTCGAGGGCTCCTGCCACAATGACAGGAAACTCCTCGTGAGCAATGGAGGTCACTGAGTCCCACCTGGCCACGAGGGCACCGGCCACAGGGATGGCAGATGAATCAGAAGAGCTCTGAGTCGCTGAGTGGCGCAGTTTGGCCGCGAGGCCAGCTGCAGCAGTAGCGCTTGGTAAAGCTCCGGGTCAGGCACGAAAGAGCTGGCTCTGTGGGGTCTCGTCAGAGCACCGCTCCCTGCGTCCTGTCCCGTCGCAAGCACCAAGCGCTCTGGCGTGGCCGCCTCGCCGCCAGCACCTATGTCACCGTGTGTCACCAAGGGCTGCTTGGACACCCTGTTCCATGCGGTTCCACGGTTACCGTGCTGCACCCTGTCACCAAGGGCCGCTTGGACACCCTGTTCCATGCGGTTCCACGGTTACCGTGCTGCACCCTGTCACCAAGGGCCGCTTGGACACCCTGTTCCATGCGGTTCCACGGTTACCGTGCTCCACCGCGTCACAAAATGCCCTTGGACACGCTGCCACAGTCTCTGGGGCCACCTCCAGCCCACAAAAATTGCCCAGGTGTCTAAGACAGCCCGGGACTCACGCAGTCTGGCCAAGTGCTCAGGGAAGGACTCTCCACGGTGCCTGGCCCCTGCAGCCTGCTCGCTGCTGGCCCTGGAGCAGAGCAGCTTCCAGCCAGCAAGAGGCAAACACATCTTGCCAAGAGTTAAAAACACACCACATATGGAAGATGGCATTAGTGCGTGCAATAAAGGGCTTTGAAATCACAGGTCTCCGAAAGAGCTTTGGGGCTCTCTGCTGGGCTGAGATGGTCTGGCTCACACCTGTGCTCAAAGGCGCGGGGGAACACACCCTGCTGCATGTGCTTGAGTTGGTCGCCGCAGGCCCAGGCAGATGCCAAAGCTCTGTTCACAACCTTCTCCCTTGCCACACCCCTCTGCTAAGGGCAAGGAGCCTCAAGGAGGCCCTGAAAGGAGCGCAGGGAGCCAAAGGGAGACAGCTGCACCTCCATCACTGGGGCTCCTGGGCAAGCACTGTCCTGGAGAAGCAAGCCTCTCCTCCAAAGGCATTTCCCCAAATGTGTACGTTTCCTGGGAAACACCAACACACACTTCGGACACCCAGGCAAGGCTGAATTACTTCTGGTCCTTGCAGCACAGGCACTCCAGCTCGAGCTCATCTTCCTTCCCCCAAGTGTGTGTTTCCACGTGTCGCTCCGGGCACGCAGCCCCGGGCCCCCTACAAACACGAGCTGCCCGCTGCCTCTCCACGTGCCTCAACTCCCGCCTGCTGCGGTCTCGGCAGCCAAACCTGGCTGTTGCCAGCCAGAGAGCAGAGCCCGCTTCCCCCAGGAGGCTCTCGTGAGCACCTTGCAGGACTCTCCTCTGATCTCACTTGCTTGGCTTTCTGACTGGCTCTGAGGCAGGGGCTGCCATTCCTTACTTGTGGGGAGACCTGAACCCCCAGAACCTCACGCAGCATGCAGGCACTGTGTGGCAGCGCTCCCTCCACTGGCATGGTTGTGTCTCTGAGTCTGAGCCAGTCCGCCACTGCTGCTGCTGCTTCATTTGCTTTTAGGCACACCCAAAGCTCTGTGTTAGGCCACGATGGCCTCTGGTTCTGCCCTCTTCCCCTCTGTAATAAAATGGGCCAGGAGAGCAAACTCCCTTTGAAGGCCTTTATTGAAGACAGCTCTGGACGGGGGCTCGAGGGAGTGGCGCAGCCCGTCGCTTGCTCCCGGACAACGCAGAGGAGGAGGAGTGCAGCTTTGTCGTCTCCGGCAGAGCTGGGCCTTCCGTCCTCGCAGGGTCCCTGGGAAGACGCTGTGGGCTCGTCGTCTATGGGGGTCGTACCACTCAGGTCACGGTTAGCAGACGAGGGATACCTTGGATGTTATTCAGCAGCTTTTTCTCACTTAAGGGTAACATTCTTAGTCCTGAGTGTTTTGAACAGCTGGAGTTTTAAGAAACTATCCATTTGCAGTGCCCCTGTGTCTAAGACAGCTAGCAAGAACTGGGTGAGGTCTAACGAGGTCCGGTGTAAAATCCTGCACTTGGGATGGAATAACACTAGGGCCCAGTACAGAGGATGATCTGGGAGGAGTCTTGCTGAAAAGGGATGGTGAGAACAGTCACTGGAATAACCTGTGCAGGGACAGGTTGTGGCCCCATTTCTGGCGGGTTCAGCATGCATCTGGACAGGGTATGGGAAAATGTTTCCATGCTCTCTTTCCCACAACAGGCTGGAGCTGATGATTTTTCAAGGTCCTCTCCCGCCCATGTTGCTCTGTGATTCGACAATGCTCAAGTCTTGAAATCCTTCCCTGTTTTTCCAGAAAAATGATGCTAAAGATTAAAGAGCTCTACAGCTGAAATATGGCTACAGAGAGCCCAATGGCCATGGTTCTTTACATTCTGGTTCTCTTCTATAATCTAATATTTCTTAATCTTTTTAACGCCTCTTGCTAGTAGAAATTAAACCATTAAAGACATCGGGGCTTTCTTGCATACCTTGTTTTATCAGTGATAAATTGTAATTAATGTATTTTTACTATAAGGTAATTTGGGGGTTGATTTTTCAATATACTGAATTATGGTTTTCTGTCTAGAGTAAAGTGGACAGTAGTGCCACCACTTCCTTTTTAGTATGACTTTTAGACTACAACTTTTGGAATATGTAGAGTTTGGCTTCTACTTACAATAAACATATATAACAAAGCTCATGATTCACAGCAAATCTGCTCTTTGATTTTACGTGTTTGAGAGCAGAAAAATGGATTCACATGAGTAGGTTAAGCCAAAACACAAACAAGTCAGGGCAGCAAGGCAGAAGTTGATGAATTTGTCATCTGGCACAACAGTCCAAAGCTTAAGCACTACTTCATTTAGAGGGAAAAACCCATTTGTCTTCCTGAAGCTCAGTGATTTCAAAGTGAGGATTGTCCCCTTAGTGAGGAGTGAGAATATCCAATTATTTGCTTCAGTGATGGAAGGTTGCACAGAAATCCAACCAGAGATCTTTTTAGCAGAAGATCCTGAATTAATTCAAAAGAAAACATCTCAGTTTGTCCTCCTGCTGCATTTTTCAACATCTTTATTTGAATTTGAAGGACTTGTAGAAGCTATTCTCTTTGCAGATAATCCTGGAACAACTAGAGTTCATTTTCAAACACAAACACAGTTTTCACATGTTGGGAAGCAGTTTTTACACTTTTTGCAGTTTCATATTAAGTTCACCCAAAAGAAGGAAGATACAATCCAAAAATGCTCTGAAATATGTGATGGTTTATTAGTTCAGAGTGTTCTGTGTTTGCCTTTATTAAATAGTTTTATGCATTTAACAGTTTCTAAAATAAGCCAATTTTTAAATGACATGAGAGCTGCCATACAGTGAGTCCAGTGAAATACCACTTCACAGGAGCTCTTTAATAAGGTTTTCAGGTGGTCTGTGCATGCATATGCATACACCTGACAATTTCCTAGATAATTTTTCTAATGCAATCTGTACTCATCTATTTCCATATTACCAACACGAAATCTAACATTGCAGTCAAGTATCAAAAATTCAAGAAAACAAGGGTCAGCTGTAGAAAATTCCACATTTTCACAACCATTTGGATACAGTTCAGCCCTGGCCCTGGGCAACCCTGAGACATGCTCTGTTGGTCCTCCTCAGGAGCAGGCTGCTAGTGTTTTTGTGGAGACCAAACACCCTTTACTCTGCTGCCACAGCAGCTAGGGGAGGTTTGGTCCTTCATTTTCCTTGTCAATTTTGTTCAACTTTGCAAGAAAAGGAGGCTCTTTGTAAGCAGATGTTGCTGTTTGCCACTTTCAAAAAAAGTAATCATATCTAATTTATATTTTCTGTTCAAGGGAGAGAGTGTAGACATGCTCTGGCCCTGAAGGATGCTCAAGAACACAAAGACATGAAATATTTCCAGTGTGGTTACAAGAGCAATATTTTGTATCAACTTGAGCAATGTAATTTCCAAGTAAGATAGTGTTTGTGCCTGGAAATTTTTTAAATCCTGGTGCAACAGACCATAAACAGTAGAATAAAATGTCTGCTTTTTTAATGAAAACAGTAGTATATTATGAGAGAGCAAGTCCTGGTGGAAGAATGACAACCCACCCTAATTGTAATTCATGCCCTGGGCTTGTTGGACAAAGCACTTCTCACAAAACCAGGCAGTCACTGAGGAAGGTGAGGCTGCATTCTGCTCTTACTGGAGGCACAGTGGGAGGGAAAGCTCACATGGAGGAAGGTCCCACATCTGGGAAATTTAAGAATATACAGGGGTGGGAAGAAGATTCTTTGGGTGGTACAGGGTTAGGGTTAATGCAATGTTGGTAAGAATGAAATGCAATGTTGGTAATCATCCTTCCCTGAACAACGACTGACACATACTAAGTTAAGGTCTTCATAAACTCAGGTGTGATATGCCTTTAAGAGCTGCTTCTGTGAACAAAGTACATAAAAAAGGAAACTATGTTCTTTAAATACTTTTACTGGTGTTTAATGCTATTACACAAAGCTACATTTATTTAAAGGTTTTATATATATGTGTTTACTCCTTATTTAAGTATAATATTTGGAGTTCTTCATCATTTTTGATGTTCATGCATAATGTGTTATCCTGGAAAATGTTACAGCACTGAACACAAATATGGGGTTTCACTGAGCAGAAAAATTCTGAGCAACCCTTGTTCAGAACGAAGAGTCCCCTTAGCAGTGCAGTGTCTGTTTGCTCCCTAAAAACTGCAAAAGTCATCCTGAGAATGGTGCAAAGGAATAGCAGGAGTTAGACAGTTCTTGTGGCTTTGCTTCAGTAGGATTTCCCAAACCATTCTGTGATTTTGTGATTACATGATAGTTTGCAGAATAGGAATGACTGCTCTTTAGAGATATTTTTTTCCTGACACATACAGAAACATTTTAAGGAAGGGGAAGAGGAATAAGAACCCTTAGTCATAGTTTTCTACAGACCTGAATAATTATAATTAAAATTATTATTCCATATATGCAAATAAGAAAAGGACTGAGGCGTTTTGAGATAGTTATAAGAAAATGCATGTTTAAAATACACAAAAACACTTCCTTGTTTTCCTATTCCATGTACCCATGCCTCAAACACTAATTAAATGCTTTAAAACGTGGCATGAGCATTTGTAAAGAATCAACAGCAGCTAAGAAAATAAAGAAAATAATGAAAGTATTGTAAAAGGGCAAATCTCCATTCATTGCACATTCCCATAAGGGGTAGCACACAAGACAGTCTCCAGGAGCTCCCATCACAATTACTGTGTTCAGCAATTAGGACAAATGAGAACTAGAATCGTTTCCAGCAGCCTTTCAGATTGTTAACATTGAATAAAGGATGATGAACAAGTATATACACAAGATACAATTTAAACAGTCACATTCAATCTGTCAAGGACACAGTGAAGAAGAATCGCATAACAGTATAGAACAATCAAAATATGTATGAAAGCAAATAAAAATATTCAGGACTCATATGGGAAAAAAAATCAACAACCCAGTTGTTTATTGAAGAGAATTAGAATATTAAGGCTTGAGTTTATTTTAAAGAAAAGTTACTTGATTGAAACACAAATTCTCTGTGGGAATGTATGTATAACCAGGAAAGAAGGCAGTGATCTTCCCTTAGGAAGACCAGAGAAGGCACCACTAAGAGCCCAAAATGAGATCTGCAGCAGTCTGTCTCCAGTGAAACTTCAAAATTAAAGTGTCAGGATGGAGATAAACTGTTCCGTGTCCAGTTCTGGCCTGCTGCAGCTTAGATGAAATTTCCAGTTAGAGGTCTTGCAACTTCTAGAGTGGACATGACACAAAACATTGCAGATGTGTGGAGCTGAGTTCTGTACCAATCACACAGCAAGCAACTGACTGCCAACCCAAACATTTCTCCCAAAGGCTTCCTGCCCAAGAAGACAGGAATTGAAAGGAGGCACTGACACTGGGCATATTTGTACAGGCATGGCAGCAGAACTCCTGCAGAGACTGCATGGCTTGTAACATGGGCATGGGCTGTTCCTGCTTCAGGAGAGCAGCAAAACCCAGCCAGGTGGCTGCAAGGGACTGCAGCTTCCCCATCATGCAGTGAAAATCTGCCTGTTTGGCAAGGATGGAAGGCCAGAATATGGAATATCCTGGCATGGGTTTTCATATAAAAGATGTTCCTGCATGGTTATTCCAAGTGAAAGACTCATGCAGACATGAACACCACCACCATAGCACCTGAGAAAGAAACTAAGTACAAATTCTGAAACAGCCACTACAGTATTTCTTGCTTAGACTTTCGAATTAGGAAGGGTCTTTAAAATCTTTCTTGTTCCTGTGCTTGTATTTGTGGAGATATCCTTAGTTAAATATTATTATTTTCTAATTCAAAGATATCCAAAAATGAAGAATCAAGCACTTCTCCCCAAAGCTGATTCTGGTGCTTTGTGTGGTCAGGATTAAATACACAGACAAATAAGGTACACAAATTTCTATGAGATAAACTGACCGTCCCTGAGCATTTTGCACTTTTCCTCTCTGAATTATTGATGCAGACAGAAGTGGCTATGTGTCATTCCTTCTAGGAGTACAGAATTTGGCATCCATGTTTATCATTCCACAGGAAGTAACGCAAACCTACTTTGACTGGCTTGTAGATAAATATTGGAAGCTATTATACTCTAGCAGGGCATCTTACCCCCAAAAAAACTTATCTAGTGTTTGTTAACCAGTCAGATAACTCAATGTTGGGGGTTGGGGTTTTGTTCCTTAAATGCATAAGTTTGGAGAATTTTTCCCATTGTGATGCTAACAAAACCCGCTGGCTGTGCCCAGGGTCTTGTGATGGCCCTGGACGGGCGGGTAGGTGGGACCGGAGCTACTCGGAGGACCAGGAGGGCTTCTGGGCGGGGCTACCCAAAGAAGCGTGCGGGCTTCTGCAGGGGCACTTCTGTTTCCAGCGACGGAGCGGAGAAGAGGCACCCCCTCGGCCCGCACTGCACGTGCCAGGAGGCAGACAGCCAGACCCTGCTGCAATCAGCTGTCCTGCTACCTCGGAGGCACTGCTGACCACCAAAGACCAAACGCCTCTTACCTTTTGGGAATACAACTGATCTCCGGACACTACAGTGAGTGAGGAGCTGCTCTCACCTGAGCCAGCCCAGCTCCGGTATTGCAGCCTTTACCTTTAGAATGCTGTCGGCAGTGTAACGGGACGGCGAGCCTCCGGAACGTGGAGAACCCAGGCACGGAAACCAGACGTATGCCAGCATACAGGAAACTTTGCCCTCCAAGCGCTGCAAACTTGGTGCTTCCCCAACTCGCTTACCTCCACGGTGCGGTGGACTGAGCCCCAAGGACTTAGGGGTCGGCTGCCACTTATCCGGTCCCTTGTTCAGGCGCCACTTGCGGGGAGAATTATTCATATTAGTACAATCTTATTGGTTTTGCAAAAAACAAGTCCACCTGGGCCTGGATGCTGATCGCTATTGCTGGTCATAACAGCATCTGACAGGTCAGATTTCAAACTGTTTTAAGTAACAGGAAACTGGTTTTTCCTTCGTGAGCAGGATCATTGGCTTTGCATGGCCGAGCACTGCGTTTTCCGTCTAGGAAAGAGTTAGGAACTATTTTAAAACATAGTCATGGAGTAAGCTTAAACAGCGGCTTGGTATTTCTGTGGAAATAGAAGAATAGCTCTTGTGATTTTCTCGATCTTTCTCACAGCTGTTTCTGTGTTGCTGACTTCCGTTGACATCAGGGGCGTGTGGCTCCAGAGCTCAGGAGTTGGATATGTTACTGACCCACGTCAGGTTGTTCTGCACTAGTGCAGGTGATGGATTTCAGGATGGCTTGGGAACTGGAGACAAGGAGAAGAAACTATTTAGCTGGACTCTGGGGAGGGCCTCCAGGGGGTGGCCCCAGCACGGGAGGAGCCCCCAGGCCTGGGCACTGCTGGGGCTGGCCAGGGACAAAGCGTGCCATGCAACACGGGCTGACCAGGCAGCCAGGTGGCTTTGGCGGCACTTGTCTTGCCTTTTCCAAGTTATTTGTAACTTCCTGTGCACAGAATTAAACTGGGGCATGAGAAAACAAATTTAAATTGAGAAGTAACTCAGATAAGTGTTTAACTCGTGGAATGCCTCCACCCCATAGAAGCGGCCGAGGCATGCTCACAGGGGTGGTTCATCGGGAGGCATTTTTTTTTTTTTTTTTTTTTTTTTTTTTTTTTTTTTTTTTTTTTTTTTTTTTTTTTTTTTTTTTTTTTTTTTTTTTTTTTTTTTTTTTTTTTTTTTTTTTTTTTTTTTTTTTTTTTTTTTTTTTTTTTTTTTTTTTTTTTTTTGGGGGGGGGGGGGGGGGGGGGGGGGGGGGGGGGGGGGGGGGGGGGGGGGGGGGGGGGGGGGGGGGGGGGGGGGGGGGGGGGGGGGGGGGGGGGGGGGGCCCAGGGGGACATGGGGGTGATGAGAGAACAGGGTAGCCGCAGGTGTGAGCACTAAGGGTGATGAGAGGACAGAACAGCCCCAGGTGTGTGCACTGAGCGTGATGAGAGAACAGAACAGCCACAGGTGCGAGCAGTGGACATGAGAAAGGGGCAGGTCCTGCTGGGGGCTGTTTTAGGGGGAGGGTTTCACTGCTCTCTTTGTTGTGGAGCTGCTCGGGGAGAGGAGTTTACGGTGGGCTCCCGGGGGGTACCTTATGGGACGGAGGTGAGAGCCCCTCACAGGGTCTCTCAGTCATAGGGTCTGGGGGAGCACTGGCATGCGGAGCACTGCTTCAAGGACATGCTGAGGGACAAACCTTTGTGCGAGGAAGCAGCTGCTGAACAGGTGAGCCAGTGTGGCTTTGCAGTGGGAACTTGTGTGTTTTCCCTTTCAATTTTATCTTGCCGATCCCTCCCTGGTGCCCCCAGAAAAAAATGGGAGCTATGAGGACAAACAAAATTTAAATTGAGGGGAGTAACTCCTCTTCAGTTATTGTGTATGTTTAAACTGTGGGGAATGCCCCTCCACCTGTGATTTTAAGGGGACTGACAGAGGCGTGTGGGTGCGAACCATGCAGAGCCGAGCTGAGCTGTGCCCGGCCAGCAGGCAGGAGTGGTGGCACGGAGCTGAGCCTGCCTCGGCTGTGCTGTCCGCTCTGGAGGGGGCTCGGGCGCCAGCGGGGACACCTGGGCCCGGTGTCAGCCCTCCTGGGCGGGCGGGGGGGGCGCGGCTCTCCCGGTGCAGTCCCTGCCTGCCAGAGGAGCTGCTGGGGGAGCTGCTTTCGCACCGGGGGCCACGCCCCCTCTGCGCCAGCACCGCCCCCCTCCCTGTGCTGGCACCGCCCTGCCCCTCCGGGCTGGCGGCCCCGCCCTGCTCCCGGCCCGGCCCCCACGCCGGCCACCCCGCCCCTCTAGCCCCCCCCACCCAGCGGCCACGCACACCGCCCAGTGCTGGGGGCGCGGGGCCACACCTCCCAGCCCGACTCTGCCCCATGCCAGCAGCTCCACCCCCCCGCACCGGCACCACCCCCCGCCCGGTGGCCATGGCCCCCCTTCCGGTATCGGGAGCGCGGGCCCGTGCCAGGCACCCCCGCATCGTGGAGCAGCGCTGGCCCCAGGGCAAGTCCCGGCATGCTGTGCGGTGGGATGCCTGTGGCTAGTCAGCTTCAGGCTGTGCGTGTAAAAGCCACAGAAGGGAAGAGAGGGGAAAATGAGGCAGGACGGGGAGCTCGTTTTGTTTCTGTGAACTCTTGGCTTGGGCCAGCTGCAGAGCACTTCGGTTTTAAATATCTTGGGCACTTTTGGATCCCTCTGATCCTTTACCTGCCAGCTGCGGGCTCGAAAACACCTGCCCCTACTGGACGCGTAAAACACGTTCTCTTTTCTTAGAGAAGCCATCAGGTGTAATGAAAACCTATGGAAAATGGGTGGCTGGCACACCAGCTGCTAGTAGGTCATCGGCTTTTCTTCTTTTCTTTAACCTGTTCTTGAGATGACTCTTCAACTGGAAAATGGAATGGGGTGGGAGTTGCTTTCCATTTTTGAAGTATTGCTCTGGATTTTGGTATGGCAAGTGACACCACCAACATAAGATTGGAAGTATTGAGATTCCAGACTCTGCACTTACTTCTTTTAATGTGTTTGTGTGGGTGCAGGAAATGCCAAATCCCAAAGCAATTCTTTTTCTGTAACATTAAGCACAACATCTTTTAAGCCAAGTGCTCGGTGTGGGGTTTTCACATATGTTTTTATGGTCTAAAGGCTTTTCTTGTGCCCCAAAAGCCACAAGAAACCTGCCAAAGCAGGCCTTCATTGCATAGCTGGAATTTCAATTTGCTCTTGGATTCTTCTCTCCAATCTTTTCTGGAGTTCTTTTGCCAGAGGGGGGCTCTGACCCCTGAGCCATACAGGGTCTCTTGCCTTGCTGAATGGGAATGAAATTGGCCAAGTCTGTCAGGAAAGCAAAACCATCATGAAGTTTGTTTTCCAAAGATGGACCATGAAGATGTCCGTACTAGCAGTGGGTGTGAATGCTGATACTTCTGCCTTGTGTGGTGCCTCTGGCCCCTCAGATGTTTTTAGCAGCAATCCATTTTTTAAAAGAATACAAAGAGCATACAATGCAGAAGAGTCTTTATGAAATACATCCAAATTAGGGACTCTGCTTTTCCTGTAGTTCTTCTTCCTGCTTTCACCTGGGCTGGAAGGATGGGTGTGACCTGTATTTATAATATGAAAGTGATGTTACTAAATTTGTCCAGAAGTTCAGATTATTATTAATCATTTTCTGACAGAAAACATTCTCATTTTTCCTTTTGCACATGTTTCCAGGTGCTGTCCTGGATGGACATCTGTGGTCTCAGACAGCAGTTCCCTAGGAGGAAAGGGAGCATTTGCCTTACCTGCTCAGCTCAGGTGGATGTGACAGAATTGGTGTGGCCTGACAAGGCATGAAGAGCTGTCTGTGTTCTGGAGCGCCTCAAGACCTTCCATTGTCAGGTTTGGAGGGGTTTCTCTTTGGGATTTCTTGTGACACAGCACCCTGGGTGTCCCTTTGTGCAAAGTCCAGCGGTAGAGGATTGGATAACTGGCAAGCAGGGTCTGGGATGAAAATGGTTCTGTTAAAATTAAGCAAAGAATGCAATAAGAAAAATGAGCATCCTTTTAATGTCTGAAAAAGTTTGGAATAAAAATGCTGGGAAAATGCACTTTTGTATTTGAATTGGTGTCACCTGGATAAAACCCCATAGTGAGCAATCAGAGCACAAGTGTGAAAGCTGGGATCCTTTGACTTTTGCAGTAGACTTAATTTCTTTTCCTCCTCTCTTTCAGAACAGGAGAAATCATTACACTCCTCCCACCCTTGCCAAAAGCTGTGGTGTTTGAGCAGCCAAAGCCAAGAGGCTTCAGCAGCAGGGGTCTGTGCTGGAGGGCTCCTGGTCCTGCCTGTGCTGTGGGGTAAGTCAGAGGGATGCCGGGTTCCTCTTTTCCTCCCAGCTTGGAGCAGCTGCCATGGGAATCTGGGATCTGGGTGAGATGCCAGCTCTCCCAGTGTGCAGGGATGCAAGGTCTGAGGGACTGCATTTACCTGTGGCTTTGAAGGTCAGCAGGAGCAGGAGGAAATGGGGTGTGAGAGCTGTGTCCCATCAGGCTGTGTTTCCCTCTGCAGACAGAAAGCCTGGGCTGAGGCAAGATAGCCACGAGGGCTCAGATGAGCGGTGCAGGGAACAGGGAGCTCGGAATTGCAGCTGCTGCAGGAACCATTGCCTTAGGTCTGCTCCATCCGTGCCTGTGACCAGAGGGATTTGTGCTGGAGACAGAGGTGCTGTCAGGAACAAAAGGTGGAGTAAATCCTCTCTGGGGATGTGCAACAAAGGACTGAATAGCATGGAAGGAGAGTATATAGACTATAAACTCTAATGCTGTTTCTCCCAAAATTAGGGTGGAGCAGTGATGGGGGTGGTTGGGTTTGGTCTGGGCCTGTTATTCTTTGTGCAATTTTTTATTGTTGTACAGTTTACTGTCCAGTATCTTTCTAACAAAAGCTGTCAGAAATTTAGGTTTAGCATTAGAACTTGGGTCCATTCAGTGCAAAAACTCTCCAAGACTGGAAGACTGGGGTGATGACTGCTCACAGGAAAGGTTGCTTATTAATACTGCTTCAGATTTCCCTCAGTGACTGTCAGCCCTTAATGGCTGTGAGTTTGTGTTCTTTTCACTGGGGAATTGGAAATAATTTCAGTATCATTAGAAATTTTAGAAAAATCAAGCTAAAAATGTCACCTCTGCCTCCCTTAAATTAACCTAGTTTTGCCCAGTTAGGAGCTGGACAGAAGTGAGGCAGGGGAAATGGCATCAGGGAACAGCTGTAAATTCAAAGGCAGAAAGAGACGACGTACCAGCAAAGGGAAGGAAAGGGGAAAGGTTTCAGAAAGCATTTCTGTGGTCTAATTAGTAATAATTTCTGATTCCCCAGTGAGAACACCAACTCGCAGTCAGTCAGGCCTGACAGTCCCCTGCATGCAGGGGACACATCCACAGAGGCAAGGCCAGCATCTGAAAGAAGAAAAAACAGAAGAAAAAGGTGACTTATTTTACTTTAAAGTTCTTTCAGGTTCTTAAAGCCCAAGAAACATTTGCTGTCGATTTTGGTTGGGTGAATCATGGGTATTGGGCATGGGTCAGGCCATTCATTTAGCTGAAAACAGGGTAATTTAGAGGGGACACGAGAATTGTTTGCGTAGGAAAACGTGAGGGGATGTCAAGGGGAGCGAGGTGGCATTTTTGAGGGGATGGCTGAGGTAATCGAAGGCAGCCTGGCTGACAATTTCCACAGGAAATCTGAGGCCCCTGGGGAGCACAAAATATCTCCTTTCAAATGATATCAGGAATCCAGCAGGGTAAGTTTTGTTGTAGAGGGAAAAAGGCCAGTGTTCCTGTCCAGGGCCCTGGAACTGAGCTTCTGCCAGCTAAAATTCCAAACGGATCGTGATGTCTGCCAGATCCCAGCTACCACCACTTAGATCTTGGCTGCCTGTGGAGTGCCCAACGACTCCTCCGTACTGATATCAGCAAACTGGAGTGTGAGTTTTGCTTCACAGGGACAAGAGCCACAGTTTGTGTTTAGGGTTCTGTGGCTGGGATCTGGCTTCACCCTGCTAAACTTTTGAATGGATCACAATATCTCTCAGATCCAACTGCCCGCATTTAGAGCCCTGGCTACTCTTGGAGTGCCATGGGTCTCCTCTAAACCAACATTAGAAAACTGGGGGTGTGATTTTTCTTTCATAAGACAATACAGCACTGTTAATGTCCAGAGCCCTGTGCCTGGGACTGGGCTTCTGCCTTCTAAAATTCTGAATGGATCAGGATTTCTCCCAGATGCAATCAGCCACCACTTAGAACCATGTCTGCTCTTTGAGTGCCAAACACCTACCCTAAACTAACGTTATGAAAGTGGGAGCAAGATTTTTGTTTCTCAGGGAAAAGAGCCAATATTCTTCTCCAGTGCCCAGTGACTGAAACAAGGCTTCTGCCTGCTAAAATTCCAAACAGTTCAGGATGTCTCAC
The DNA here is from genome assembly GCA_030060385.1 of Muscicapa striata striata. Lineage (NCBI taxonomy): Eukaryota > Metazoa > Chordata > Aves > Passeriformes > Muscicapidae > Muscicapa > Muscicapa striata. Next base: position 101,300 of record JAREIS010000633.1, read on the forward strand.
AGATGCAAACTGGCACCACATAGAACCCCAGCTGTTCTTCGAGTGCCAAACACCTCCTGTACATAGACATTACAAAACTGGAAAAGTGAGTTTAATTTCACAGACAAATAGGCCCCTGTTTGTGTCCATGGCCCTGTGCCTGAGAATGGGCTTCTGCCTGCTAAAATCCCAAAGAGTATAGGATATCTCGCAGAAGCAAACTGCCATTCTTGGATCAGAATTTCTCTCAGACGCAAGCTGCCATCTGTTGGGGATTGGGTTTTTGTTCCTTTACTGCGTGTGTTTGGAGAATTTTTCCCATTGTGATGCTAACAAAACCCGCCGGCTGTGCCCAGGGGCTTGTGATGGCCCTGGACTGGCGGGTAGGTGGGACCGAGGCTGCTTGGAGGAGCACGAGGGCTTCCGGGCGGGGCTACCCAGAGGAGCGTGCGGGCTTCTGGAGGGGCACTTGTGTTTCCGGCGAGGAAGTGGAGAGGTGGGATCCCCGGTCTGCTCAGCACGTGGTCAGCAGGCAGGCAGGACGCCTGTGTCAACTTCTCTGCATCTTCGTGCTTAGCCTCCTACCTCTGGGAATACAACTGATCTCTGGACACAACAGTGAGCGAGGAGCCGGCTCCCACCTGAGCCAGCCCAGCCGCGGCCGCTGCCCTCCACCTCCCTCGCTCCCGCCTGCACCTGCAGCTGTGCCGGCCCTGCCACGTGTCACAGCCCCGGGAACGGACACAGACCGAGTGTGTTCGCGACTAAAGAAAGGACTGGAACTGGGTTATTTTCTTCTGTGTTTTGTCGGTAATTTTAATAACTGCTGTTGTTTTCTACCTGTGCGGTTAGATATAGTAGTAAAGAGCTGTTACTTCTACCCCTTATCTCTGCCTTGAGTCCTTGATTTGAAACAATTATAACACTTAGAGGGGTGAAATTAATTTCTCTATTTCAAAGCGGAACTTCTGCTTTTTATTGGCAGAACCCTGTCCTGGAAACCAGGACAGATTTTGGTGACCCAAACGTGGGGCAGAGGGCATTAAAAGGCAAGTTAAGACAGGAGTAGCAGCCCTTGAGTGGCAACATGTTGTCTAGTTTAATCTGGTTTGGGCTCCACGTGGTCACAGATATTTCTCTCCCATTTGCAAGCCCTTTTTTGAATATAGGCCCCCTCACCAAATTTATTGTAGCTATGATTCGATTTGTGTTTTGGATTGATTTTGTCAGGAATTCATGGGTTTTTAATTTTTTCTGGAAATTTGCCACATGGATCCAGAGCTATCGTACTCTAACTGCGTGTTTCTGGGATTATTTCAACAATGGTACTTACTGTGAGGCAATGAATGCAAGGGAAATTTTCTCCCAACCTGTCACCCAGTTTTTTGAGGCTACCCCACCAGTTTTCAAGGATTTCAGATTTGCTTTAATTGCTAGTATTATTATTCAGTGGCTGGTGTTGCTGATGGGCCTGCTTTACTTAGCATTCAGAAACAAGGGAATACTGGCTTGGATAACAACCGTGAAACATGCTGCCCCAGACCCTGCCCCTGTCCCAGAGACTAGGGATGCTGCCCCAGAGACTGCCCCTGTCCCAGAGACCAGGGAGGCTGCCCCAGAGCCTGCCCCTGTCCCAGGGAATAGGGATGCTGCCCCAGAGCCTGGTGTTGCCCCACAGCCCACTGCAGAAATGAACCAGCCAGAGTGGGTGGGGGTTCTAGTGAAGGAGATACGGGACATGGGCCAGGTGTTGAAGGAGCACTTTTCCCCAGCTAGTGAGAAACCCTCCCCTGCCCTAAAGAGGAGAGTCTGATGGTGCTGCAGTGGAACCCGTAGATGTTACATCTGTCCAGGTTCCAGCTGGATCACAGGGGCAGCCACAGCCAGCAGCAGTTGCCCCTGTGGAAACTAGGAAAACTAAGATTAAAACAAAGCACCTAGATAGTGGGGATCAGCCAGGAGCGTCCTCACAGTCAGCAAGGGAGCCAGAGGTTGAGATTGTCACCGAGTCTCTCTCATATGACACTCTCCGTAACCTGTGAAAAGACATTGTGCAACGGGGCCGTGAGCCTTTTACAACCTGGTTACTTCCTGTCTGGGACCTTATGGGGAGAGGTGTACAACTGGATGGCACTGAGGCCAGGAATTTGGGATCCTTGTCCCAGGACTCAGGTGTGGACCAGACATTCGTAAGGGAGCAAGGCCTCCTTTCCCTTTGGGAACGGCTTCTAATGAGTGTGAGAGAGAAATTTATCCACAAAGAGAGAATGCAGGAGCACCACCATAGAATGCACTGGAAGACCATTGATGAAGGGATCCAGCAGCTGAGGGAAGTGGCAGTATTAGAGGTACTCTTTGGGATGGATGGACAGCATGACAATGACCCTGACAAGGTCAGGTGCACAGGGCAGATGTTGTGGGATCTGGCAACCGTGGGGCCATCTGAATTTACTACCTACATTGCACTGATTAGGGCTGATGACCACCGGGAGACAGTAGGTTCTGTTGCCAGCAAGCTCAGAAATTTTGACAGTATGATTAATGGCCCAGTGCAGGCCAAGATCTCTGCTGTGGCCAGGGACCTCCAACAGGTCCAAGAGGAGATGAAGGGGATGAGAGGGTTGAAAGGAGAGGTGAGGGAGATTATAAGGGAGGAGATAAGGAAGATCAATGCAGCACCAGTACGAGTCACAGGCCCCAAATCTCACACCCAACGCCCCCCAGCTAGGGACAGAGGATACCCCTCACGAACTGACCTGTGGTTCTTCCTGCGAGACCATGGGGAAGACATGGAAAAACGGGATGGGAAGCCCACTTCTGTCCTGGCAGCACGGGTGCGTCAGCTCAGGGAGGGAAATGCCAACCGAGGGAACCGCGCTAAAATGAAGGTAGCCTCGACCTCCCACAACCAAGGTGCAGGGGACTACAGAAGGGAGGATGATCTGTCAGATCCCCTGGAGGGAACCTCCACTATGTATGCCCAGGAAGGAAATAATAACCAGGGCTAGAGGGGCCCTGCCTCTAGCCAGGAGAGGCATGGGATAACAGGATCTACTGGGTAGTGTGGGTGCGATGGCCTGGCACATCAAAGCCACAGAAACATAGAATGTTAGTTATCACTGGTTCAGAATGCACCCTGATACCATCAGAACATGTGGGGAAGGTACCTGTTTCCATTGTTGGGGTGACAGGGGATCACAGGAATTTACTTTGCTGGAAGCTGAGATTAGCCTGACAGGGAAGGGGTGGCAGAAACATCCAATTGTGACTGGCCCAGGGGCACCGTGCATTCTAGGCATAGACTTCCTCAGGAACAACTACTACAAAGATCCAAAGGGACTCAGGTGGGCTTTTGGAATAGCTGCTGTAGCAGCAGAGAGTATTAAGCAGTTGAACACCTTGCCTGGACTGTCAGAAAATCCATCTGCAGTGGGACTCCTGAAAGTGACAGAGCAACAGGTACCAATTGCCACCATGACAGTGCACCGCCAGCAGTACCGGACAAATCGAGATGCTGTGATCCCCATCCACAAGATGATCCATGAGCTGGAGAGCCAAGGGGTGGTCAGCAAAACCCACTCACCCTTCAACAGCCCCATCTGGCCTGTGCGCAAGTCTGAGGGGGAATGGAGATTGACTGTGGACTATCGTGCCTTGAATGAAGTGACTCCACCACTGAGCGCAGCCATGCCGGACATGCTGGAACTGCAGTACGAGCTGGAGTCCAAGGCAGCGAAGTGGTATGCTACCATTGACATTGCCAATGCATTTTTCTCCATTCCTTTGGCAGCAGAGTGCAGGCCTCAGTTTGCTTTCACCTGGAGGGGTGTGCAGTACACCTGGAACCGACTGCCCCAGGGGTGGAAACACAGCCCTACCATCTGCCATGGGCTGATCCAGGCTGCACTGGAAAAGGGTGAGGCCCCAGAACATTTGCAATACATTGATGACATCATTGTGTGGGGAACACGGCAACAGAGGTCTTTGAGAAGGGAGAGAAAATCATCCAGATTTTGCTGGAAGCTGGCTTTGCCATCAAGAAAAGCAAAGTCAAAGGACCTGCTCGAGAGATCCAGTTCCTGGGAGTGAAGTGGCAAGACGGACGGCGCCAGGTCCCCACTGAGGTCATCAATAAGATCACTGCAATGTCAGCACCAACAAGCAAGAAGGAAACACAAGCTTTCCTAGGTGCCATAGGCTTTTGGAGAATGCATATCCCTGAATACAGCCAGATTGTGAGCCCTCTCTACCTGGTCACCCGCAAGAAGAATGATTTCCACTGGGGCCCTGAACAGCAGCAAGCCTTCGCCCAGATCAAGCAGGAGATCGCTCATGCTGTAGCCCTTGGCCCAGTCAGGACAGGACCAGAGGTAAAGAATGTTCTCTACTCTGCAGCCGGGAACCATGGTCTGTCCTGGAGCCTTTGGCAGAAGGTGCCTGGTGAAACTCGAGGCCGACCCCTGGGATTCTGGAGCAGAGGTTACAGAGGTTCTGAAGCCAATTACACTCCGACGGAGAAGGAAATCTTGGCTGCCTATGAAGGAGTTCAAGCTGCCTCAGAGGTAATTGGCACAGAAGCACAACTTCTCCTGGCACCCCGACTGCCAGTGCTGGGGTGGATGTTCAAAGGAAAGGTTCCTTCTACCCACCATGCCACCGACGCCACATGGAGCAAGTGGATTGCCCTCATCACGCAGCGCGCCCGCATTGGTAACCCAAATCGCCCTGGGATTTTGGAGATAATTACAAACTGGCCAGAAGGTGAAGATTTTGGTCTCGCCGAGGAGGAGGAGCAGAAGCAAGTGACCCGGGCTGAAGAAGCTCCACCATACAACCAGCTGCCAGCAGATGAAACGTGCTACGCTCTTTTCACCGACGGTTCCTGTCGCATCGTGGGAATGAATCGGAAGTGGAAAGCAGCCGTATGGAGCCGTATGGGAGAATTGTTCCTGGCTCGATGGGCCCATGATGTCTCAGGTCATCAGGGCAGAGACGCCACCTATAAGTGGGCACGAGACCGAGGGGTGGATTTAACCATGGACAGTATTTCCCAGGTTATCCATGACTGTGAGACGTGTGCTGCCATCAAGCAAGCCAAGCGGGTGAAGCCCCTTTGGTTTGGTGGGTGATGGTCCAAATATAAGTATGGAGATTGTTTCTGTGAACTCCTGGCTTGGGCCGACTGCAGAGCACTCGGTTTCAAAAAATGCTGCCCCAATCCAGTGACCTTGAACATTTCTTGGGCACTTTTGGATCCCTCTAGTCCTTTACCTGTGAGTTGTGGGCCGAAAACCCTCCCCTACTGGACGCGTAAAACACGTTCTCTTTCTTAGAGAAGCCATCAAGTATAGTGAAAACCTATGGAAGATGGGTGGCTGGCACACCAACTGCTAGTAGGTCTTGGGCTTTTCTTCTTTCTTTAACCTGTTCTTAAGAGGACTCTTCAACTGGAAAATGGAATGAGGTGGGAGTTGCTTTCCATTTTTGAAGTATTGCTGTGGATTTTGGTATGGCAAGTGACACCACCAACATAAGATTGGAAACATTGAGATTCCAGACTCTGCACTTACTTCTTTTCATGTGTTTGTGTGGGTGCAGGAAATGCCAAATCCCAAAGCAATTCTGTGTCTGTAACATTAAGCGCAATATCTTTTAAGCCAAGTGCTCGTGTGGGGTTTTTCACATATGTTTTGTGGCCTAAAGGCTTTTCTTGTTCCCCAAAAGCCACAAGGAACCTGCCAAAGCAGGCCTTCATTGCATAGTTGGGATTTCAATCTGCTCTTGGATTCTTCTCTCCAATCTTTTCTGGAGTTCTTGTGCCAGAGGGGGCTCTGACCCCGAGCCATACAGGGTCTCTTGCCTTGCTAAATGGGAATGAAATTGGCCAAGTCTGTCAGGAAAGCAAAACCATCATGAGGTTTGTTTTCCAAAGATGGACCATGAAGATGTCCGTACTAGCAGTGGTGTGAGCGCTGATACTTTTGGGTTGCGTGGTGCCTCTGGCCCCTCGGATGTTTTTAGCAGCAATCCATTTTTTAAAAGAACACAAAGAGCATACAATGCAGAAGAGTCTTTAGGAAATACATCCAAATAAGGGACTCTGCTTTTCCTGTAGTTCTCCTTCCTGCTTTCACCTGGGCTGAAAGATGGGTGTGGCCTGTATTTATAACATGAAAGTGATGTTACTAAATTTGTCCAGAAGTTTTGATTATTATTATTAATTTTCTGACAGAAAACATTCTCATTTTGCCTTTTCCACGTTGTTTCCAGGTGCTTCCTGGATGGACATCTGTGGTCTCAGACAGCGATTCCCTAGGAGGAAAGGGAGCATTTGCCTTACCTGCTCAGCTCAGGTGGATGTGACAGAATTGTGTGGCCTGACAAGGCATGAAGAGCTGTCTGTGTTCTGAGCGCCTCGAAACCTTCCTCTGTCAGGTTTTGGAGGGATTTCTCTTTGGGATTTCTTGTCACGCAACACCCAGGGTGTCCCTTTGTGCAAAGTCCAGTGGTAAAGGATTGGATAACTGAAAAGCAGGGTCTGGGATGAAAATAGTTCTGTTAAAATTAAGCAAAGAATGCAATAAGAAAAATGAGCATCCTTTTAATGTCTGAAATAGTTAGGAATAAAAATGCTGGGAAAAGGCACTTTTATATTTGAATTGCTGTCACCTCTCATAGATAAAAACCCCATAGTGAGCAATCAGAGCACTGGTGTGAAAGCTGGGATCCTTTCACTTCTGCGGTGGACTTAATTTCTTTTCCTCCTCTCTTTCAGGACAGGAAAATCATTACACTCCTCCAACCTTTGCCAAAAGCTGTGGTGTTTGAGCACCCAAAGCCAAGAGGCTTCAGCAGCAGGGGTCTACGCTGGAGGGCTCCTGGTCCTACCCGTGCTGTGGGATAAGTCAGAGGGATGCTGGGTTCCTCTTTTCCTCCCGCTGGGAGTAGCTGCCTAGGGAATCCGGGATCTGGGTGAAGCGACAGCTCTCCGGTGTTCAGGGATGCAAGGTCTGAGGGACTACTTTTACCTGTGGCTTTGAAAGTCAGCAGGAGCAGGAGGAAATGGGGTGCCAGAGCCGTGTCCCATCAGGCTGCGTTTCCCTCTGAGGACAGAGAGCCTGGGCTGAGGCGAGATTGCCGCGAGTGCTCGGATGAGCATTCCAGGGAGCAGGGAGCTCGGATTGCAGCTGCTGCAGGAATCATTGCCTTAGGTCTCCTCCGTCCGTGCCTGTGACCAGAGGGATTTGTGCTGGAGAGAGAGGTGCTGTCAGGAACAAAAGGTGGAGTAAATCCTCTCTGGGGATGTGCAGCAAAGGACTGAATAGCATGGAAGGCGAGTATTTATGAACTCTAATGCTGTTTCTCCCAAAATTAGGGTGGAGAGGTGATGAGGGTGGTTGGGTTTGGTCTGGGCCTGTTATTCTTTGTGCAATTTTTGATTGTTGTACGGTTTACTGTCCAGTATCTTTCTAGCAAAAGCTTTCTAGCTAAAAGAAATTTAGGTTTAGCATTAGAACTTGGTCCATTCAGTGCAAAAACTCTCCAAGGCTGGAAGACTGGGGTGACGACTGCTCACAGGAAAGGTTACTTATTAATACTGCTTCAGATTTCCCTCAGTGACTGTCAGCCCTGAATGGCTGTGAGTTTGTGTTCTCCTCACTGGGGAATTGGAAATAATTTCAGTATCATTAGAAATTTTAGAAAAATCCAGCTAAAAATGTCACCTCTGCCTCCCTTAAGTTAACCCAGTTTTGCCCAGTTAGGAGCTGGAACGAAGTGAGGCAGGGGAAATGGCATCAGGGAACAACTGTAAATTCAAAGGCAGAAAGAGAAGACGTACCAGCAAAGGGAAGGAAAGGGGAAAGGCATCAGAAAGCATTTCTGTGGTCTAATTAGTAATAATCTCTGATTCCCCAGTGAGAACATCAACTGACAGTCCCCTGCATGCAGTGAGAGCTCAGCACACATCCACAGAGGCAAGGCCAGCATCTGAAAGAAGAAAAAAAACAGAAGAAAAAGGTGACTTATTTTACTTTAAAGTTCTTTCAGGGTCTTAAAGCCCAAGAAACATTTGCTGTCGATTTTGGTTGGGTGAATCACGGGTATTGGGCATGGGTCAGGCCATTCATTTAGCTGAAAACAGGGTAATTTAGAGGGGACTCGAGAATTGTTTGCGTAGGAAAATGTGAGGGAATGTCAAGGGGAGCAAGGTGGCATTTTTGAGGGAATGGCTGAGGTAATCGAAGGCAGCCCAGCTGACAGTTTCCACAGGAAATCTGAGGCCCCTGGGAGCACAAAATATCTCCCTTTCAAGTGATATCAGGAATCTGGCAGGGTAAGTTTTGTTGTAGAGGGAAAAAGGCCAGTGTTCCTGTCCAGAGCCCTGGAACTGAGCTTCTGCCAGCTAAAATTCCAAACGGATCGGGACGTCTGCCAGATCCCAGCTACCACCACTTAGATATTGACTGCCTGTGGAGTGCCCAACAACTCCTCCATACTGATATTAGCAAACTGGAGCGTGAGTTTTGCTTCACAGGGATAAGAGCCACAGTTTGTGTTTAGGGTTCTGTGGCTGGGATCTGGCTTCTCCTGCTAAACTTTTGAATGGATCACAATATCTCAGATCCAAGCTGCCTGCATTTAGAGCCCTGGCTACTCTTGGAGTGCCATGGGTCTCCTCTAAACCAGCATTAGAAAACTGGGAGTGTGATTTTTGTTTCATAAGACAATACAGCACTGTTAATGTCCAGAGCCCTGTGCCTGGGACTGGGCTTCTGCCTTCTGAAATTCTGAATGGATCAGGATTTCTCCCAGATGCAATCAGCCACCACTTGGAACCATGTCTGTTCTTCGAGTGCCAAACACTTACCCTAAACTGACGTTATGAAAGTGGGGGCAAGATTTTTGTTTCTCAGGAAAAGAGCCAATATTCTTCTCCAGTGCCCAGTGACTGAAACAAGGCTTCTGCCTGCTTGGTTACTCCGGGTTTGGGATCTTACGGGAACAGGTGTACAACTGGATGGCACTGAGGCCAGGAATTTGGGATCCTTGGCCCAGGACTCAGGTGTGAACCAGACATTTGTAAGGGAGCAAGGCCTCCTTTCCCTCTGGGAACGGCTTCTAATGAGTGTGAGAGAGAAGTTTGTCCACAAAGAGAGAATGCAGGAGCACCACCATAGAATGCACTGGAAGACCATTGAGGAAGGGATCCAGCAGCTGAGGGAAGTGGCAGTATTAGAGGTACTCTTTGGGAGAGATGGACAGCATGACAATGACCCTGACAAGGTCAGGTGCACAGGGCAGATGTTGTGGGATCTGGCAAACCCTGGGGCCATCTGAGTATATCACCTACATTGCACTGATTAAGGCTGATGACCACCGAGAGACAGTGGGTTCTGTTGCCAGCAAGCTCAGAAATTTTGAGAGTATGATGAATGGCCCAATGCAGGCCAAGGTCTCTGCTGTGGCCAGGGACCTCCAAGAGGTCCAAGAGGAGATGAAGGGGATGAGAGGGTTGAAAGGAGAGGTGAGGGAGATTATAAGGGAGGAGATAAAGAAGATAAATGTGGCACCAGTATGAGTCACAGGCCCCAAATCTCATACCCAATGCCCTCCAGCTAGGGACAGAGGATACACCCCACGAACTGACCTGTGGTTCTTCCTGCGAGACCATGGGGAAGACATGGAAAAATGGGATGGGAAACGCACTTCTGTCCTGGCAGCACGGGTGCGTCAGCTCAGGGAGGGAAATGCCAACCGAGGGAACCGCGCTAAAATGAAGGTAGCCTTGACCTCCCACAACCAAGGTGCAGGGTAGTACAGAAGGGAGGATGATCTGTCAGATCCCCTGGAAGGAACTTCCACTATGTATGCCCAGGAAGGAAATAATAACCAGGGTTAGAGGGGCCCTGCCTCTAGCCAGGGAGAGGCATGGGATGGCAGCATCTATTGGGTAGTGTGGGTGCAATGGCCTGGCACATCAAAGCCACAGAAACATAGAATGTTAGTTGATACTGGTTCAGAATGCACCCTGATACCATCAGAACATGTGGGGAAGGTACCTGTTTCCATTGTTGGGGTGACAGGGGGATCACAGGAATTCACTTTGCTGGAAGCTGAGATTAGCCTGACAGGGAAGGGGTGGCAGAAACATCCGATTGTAACTGGCCCAGGGGCACCGTGCATTCTAGGCATAGACTTCCTCAGGAACGGCTACTGCAAAGATCCAAAGGGACTCAGGTGGGCTTTTGGAATAGCTGCTGTATCGGCAGAGAGTATTAAGCAGTTGAACACCTTGCCTGGACTGTCAGAAAATCCATCTGCAGTGGGACTCCTGAAAGTGACAGAGCAACAAGTACCAATGGCCACCATGACAGTGCACCGCCGGCAGTACCGGACAAATCGAGATGCTGTGATCCCCATCCACAAGATGATCCGTGAGCTGGAGAGCCAAGGGGTGGTGAGCAAAACCCACTCACCCTTCAACAGCCCCATCTGGTCCGTGCGCAAGTCTGAAGGGGAATGGAGATTGACTGTGGATTATCGTGCATTGAATGAAGTGACTCCACTGCTGAGCGCAGCCGTGCCGGACATGCTGGAACTGCAGTACGAGCTGGAGTCCAAGGCAGCAAAGTGGTATGCTACCATTGACATTGTCAATGCATTTTTCTCCATTCCTTTGGCAGCAGAGTGCAGGCCTCAGTTTGCTTTCACCTGGAAGGGTGTGCCGTACACCTGGAACCGACTGCCCCAGGGGTGGAAACACAGCCCCACCATCTGCCATGGACTGATCCAGGCTGCACTGGAAAAGGGTGAGGCTCCAGAATATTTGCAGTACATCGATGACATCATTGTGTGGGGGAGCACTGCAATGGAGGTATTTGAGAAGGAGAGAAGATCATCCAGATTTTGCTGGAAGCTGGCTTCGCCATCAAGAAAGTGCAAAGTCAAAGGACCTGCCCGAGAGATCCAGTTCCTGGGAGTGAAGTGGCAAGATGGACGGCACCAGATCCCCACTGAGGTCATCAATAACATCACTGCAATGTCAGCACCAACAAGCAAGAAGGAAACACAAGCTTTCCTAGGTGCCATAGGCTTTTGGAGAATGCACATCCCTCAGTACAGCCAGACTGTGAGCCCTCTCTACCTGGTCACCCACAAGAAGAACGATTTCCACTGGGGCCCTGAACAACAGCAAGCCTTTGCCCAGATCAAAAGGAGATCGCTCATGCTGTAGCCCTTGGCCCAGTCAGGACGGGACCAGAGGTAAAGAATGTTCTCTACTCTGCAGCCGGGAACCATGGTCTGTCCTGGAGCCTTTGGCAGAAGGTGCCTGGTGAGACCCGAGGCCGACCCCTGGGATTCTGGAGCAGAAGTTACAGAGGGTCTGAAGCCAATTACACTCCAACGGAGAAGGAAATCTTGGCTGCCTACGAAGGAGCTCAAGCTGCCTCAGAGGTGATTGGCACAGAAGCACAACTCCTCCTGGCACCCTGACTGCCAGTGCTGGGGTGGACATTCAGAGGAAAGGTTCCCTCTACCCACCACGCCACCGACACCACATGGAGCAAATGGATTGCCCTCATCACGCAGCACGCCTGTATTGGAAACCCAAATCGCCCTGGGATTTTGGAGATAATTACAAACTGGCCAGAAGGTGACGATTTTAGTCTCACTGATGAAGAGGAGCAGAAGCAAGTGACCTGGGCTGAAAAAGCTCCACTGTACAACCAACTGCCAGCAGATGAAACATGCTACGCCCTTTTCACTGACGGTTCCTGCCGCATCATGGGAATGAACTAGAAGTGGAAAACAGCTGTATGGAGCCCCACACGACAGGTTGCACAAGCTACTGAAGGAGAAGGTGGATCAAGTCAACTTGCTGACCTCAAAGCTGTTCAGATGGTTTTGGACATTGTGGAGACAGAGAAATGGCCAAAGCTCTACTTTTACACTGATTCATGGTCCGTAGCCACTGTAGCTCTGTGGGGTTGGCTGGAAAGGTAGAAAAAGGCTGACTGGCAACATAGAGGAAAACCAATCTGGGCTGCTGATGAGTGGAAAGACATTGCCACTCGGATAGAGAAGTTACCCGTGAAAGTCCGTCATGTGGATGTCCACGTTCCCAAGAGTCGGGCTAATGAAGAACACTGGCACAACGAGCGGGTAGATCAGGCTGCACAGATAGAGGTGTCAAAGATAGACTTAGATTGGGAACACAAGGGAGAATTGTTCCTGGCTCGATGGGCCCATGATGCCTCAGGTCATCAGGGCAGAGACACCACGAGGGCACGAGACCGAGGGGTGGATCTAACCATGGACAGTATTTCCCAGGTTATCCATGACTGTGAGACATGTGCTGCCATCAAGCAAGCCAAGCGGGTGAAGCCCCTCTGGTATGGGGAGCGATGGTCCAAATAAAAGTCCGGAGAGGCCTGGCAGATTGACTACATCACACTGCCTCAGACCCGCCAAGGCAAGTGCTATGTACTAACCATGGTAGAAGCCACCACCGGGTGGTTGGGGACCTGTCCTGTGCCCCACACTGCAGCTCAGAACACCATCCTGGGCCTGGAAAAACAAGTCCTTTGGAGACATGGTACCCCTGAGAGAATTGAGTCAGACAATGGGACTCATTTCAAAAATAGCCTTGTTAGCACCTGGGCTAGAGAACACAGCATTGAGTGGGTGTACCATATTCCCTACCATGCACCAGCGGCTGGGAAAGTCGAACAGTGCAATGGCCTGCTTAAAACCACCTTAAAGGCACTTGGTGGGGGACTTTTAAGAACTGGGAGATTAATCTATCAAAGGCCACATGATTAGTGAATACCTGAGGTTCCACTAACCGACCAGGCCCTGCCTAATTTGAGCCCTTGGGAACACCAGATGGAGATAAGGTCCCAGTGGTACACCTGAGAGGCATGTTAGGGAAAACTGTTTGGGTAAATTCTGCCTCCAGCAAAGACAATCCTGTTCGTGGGGTGGTTTTTATTCAAGGACCAGGTTACACTTGGTGGGCAATGCAAAAGGATGGAGAGACCCGATGCATTCCCCAAGGAGACCTTGTTCTAGGGTGAACTGTCAATGATACTGCACCTGTAACTGCCTGTATGTGTATTATTTAAAGGTTTAAATTTGCTGTAGCATGTTGGCATGGAAAAATTTGGGGTGGATAATTTTGGGGATTGAGTTTTTTCTATTACTGTGTCAATTTAAAGAATTTTCCCATTCTCATGCTAATGGAGCTTGCCGGGTTACACCCAGGATCTTTGATGACTCTAGACAAAAGGTGTAGGTGGTGTCACAATCCGATCAACCCAAGTGGGAGTCGTGATGGTTCGTTTGACCCCAGGGTGCAAAAAACAAAAGGCAAGAGACTCAGGTTTAGTTAAGCAGAAAGCAGCAATGCAGTTTATTGTGTTACAATTCAGTTTTGTGGGAGAGAGAGAGAGAGACAGAGAGAGAGAGAGAGAAAGGATGAGATATAGCTACCAACAGACGGGACACAGTATCATGGTCATCCGACGAGACGAGACGCATCTTCAATCCGTTGGTGGAGAAAGAGATCGCAGAAGTCCTATTAGAAAAGTCACTTTTTTATAGTCCTTTTCCAAAGCGAGTGGCTTCTGGCCAAAAGGTGGGAAGACTTATGGACTACTGTATGTGGAGATCATTGCTCCAGGAAACAGGTGCAACAGGATGCTACAGCCAGTACCCTGCTCGCAAGAGCAGCATAGCATGGCAAGCTATGAAACAAAATTCAAAACTGAACAGAGAATGGTCTTATTTCTGCCCAGTTTGAATTTTGTTGCATGTTGCAAGGAATGTATCCTATCAGTCACATTTTCTAAATTAAACCAGTTACTGTGAGCCCAGTCTTCTCCCCCTTGGGAGGGTCTGGCATTATACTTAGCTAGTAGAGCGAAAAATGCAGCTTTATCTTTTGTATTATGATTTTCAGTCATGTTGAAAGAAGGAAAGTAGGACCACTCAAGGAAAGTCAACACTTAGTTATACATACAGCTTTTGCTATCTGCAAGCCCTTCTCTTCCCTGGGTGGGTGAAAAGACTAGACTTACACACGCACTCCTCAGCCTGCGCAGTTTCTTAGGAAAGGGAAAAGTATACATGCACACACTTCCTACACAGTTTTCCCCCCCTTATTTCAGGGCAAGGTAGACACACAACGTGCATGGTACCCTGTCCCAACTCTTTAGGAGAGGTTAATACGCATGCATACACACCCTACGCAATTTCCCCCGCTAATTTTAGCAGAAGTAAGTTCACATACATACAGTAATAGATTAGAGTTACACATGCACTCCTCAGCCTGCGCAGTATTCTCCCTAACTCAGGGAGGTCAGTTCACATTCACACAGTAATAAAGAACAAGGACAGAGCAGTTCTGCCTTTTGCACCAAGAGATCTTCTGTGAATTTCTGAAGACAGAATCCTCAAATGAGTGTAGGGATGCTTTTCACCTGGGTGTGTGCAGTTTGTGGGAAATCCAAAATGCCCCCTTGCTTTTTAGTCAGGCTCACCCCTGTTGAGGTGGCCAGCTAGGTGCGGCTGAGGCAAGACATCCTTCCCCTGCTACAGACTACACACAACCAGCAACCCTTCTGTCTGTCAGAAAGCCAAGTCTGTGACACCAATTTAATGTCATGATCCGCTCAACCTGAGGAGTCGTGATGGTTCGTTTGACCCCAGGGTGCAAAAGACAAAAGGCAAAGATACTCAGGTTTAGTTAAGCAGAAAGCAGCAATGCGGTTTATTGTGTTACAATTCAGTGTTGCGGGAGAGAGAGAGAGAGAGAGAGGGAGAGGATGGGATATAGCTATCAAACAGATGGGATGCATCCTCATGGTCATCTGACGAGACGAGACGCATCTTCAATCTGTTGGGGAGAAAGACATCTCGGGGTCTTTAGTTTGAGGGTGTCGTTTATAGTCTTTTTCCAAGGCATCAGGCGACTGGCAAAACAAGTGAGGACTTTCAGATACACTTTGGATTCCCAAACCCAAAACAAGCCTCTACCCAGTTCATTGTTCTCACACCTGTGGGGAGTCTTGTTGAGTAAACAGGACGCTACAGCCAGTACCCTTTTCAAGAGCAGTGTACCATGGCAAGCTCCAAACACACCAACAAACAGTCCTGGGCAAGCATCACTCGGCCAGGCCAGAACTCAGGTCCAGAGTGAGTGGTGGGGTCCCAGGGTCTCAGTCTCTGATGATGGTTGTGAGGCAGATCAGAGAAACTTCGGACCGACTCTTGCAGCCTCACAGTGTCACAGTGGCCCCTTGGCTCTGTGGTGCCACGTCGTACACAGTGTCACTATGTTCCTCTCAGTTCCACGAGGCCCTGCAGTGTCACAATGGCCCCTTGCTTCCTCAGGGCTCTGCAGTGTCACAATCATCACAGAATCACCTAGGCTGGAAAAGACCTTGGAGAGCATCAAGTCCAACCTGGGACCCAACACCACCTTGTCACCCAGACCATGGCACTCAGAGCCACATGCAGTCTATACTGAAACACTTCCAAGCTCGGTGACTTACCCACCTCCATGGGCAGCCCATTCCTATACCCAATCACCATTTTTATGAAGAATATTTCCTAATGTCCAGCCTAAACTTCCCCTGGTGCAGCTTAAGGCTGTGTCCTCCTATCCTGTTTCTGCTGCCCTGAAAAGAGCTTGACCCCCCAGCTGCACCCTTTGCAGTTGTAGAGAGCCATGAGGTCTCTCCTGAGCCTCCTCTTCTTCAGGATAAACAACTTCAGCTTCCTCAGCAACTCCTCACAGGACCTGTGTTCCAGATTCTTCACCACCCTTGTTGCCCTTCTCTGGAAAAGCTCCAGCCCCTCTATGTCCATCCTAAATTGTGGGACCCAGAACTGGACACAGCACTTGAGGTGCTGCCCAATCAGTGCCTAACACAGGGGAAGAATCACTGCCCTGGTCCTGCTGACCACACCATTCCTGATCCATAGGAATCCTGGGGGTTGGATGAGGGAAGTGGTGGGGAGGGGTTAGGGACCGAGTGATTGTCAGCCATGAAGGGTCTTGATTTTCTTATCTATTCAGACTGCCTTAGAAGGTGCTGGGGGCCAATAGCAATTTGGCATTGCTGATATCCGTCTATAAACAGAAAAGGAAACTTAATAGGACAAAACTCTTCTCTTTGCATTGTTTTCAATACAGTATATTCACTTGGAATACACTTCTGAAATCTGTCTAATTAACCACAGAAGATTTGAAAACTGAACTTACTCCCAGGGGCTTTTCTTGTTTGGGTGTTTTAACAAATGTTTATGAATCTTTGTCACTGAATCCCTGCACTGAAGAGCTCAAGAAAGAAGAGGCCTTTGGAGTAGAAAAATTCATCAGCATCCTCCAAGTGGCTGAGGATCCATCCTCCTCAGAGCAGCAATGAACAGAAATGGGCACAGCTTTGTGGCTGCCCCAGCTCTGGGATGGGCCCTGGGCCTGGAGCAGGAGCAGCTCTGCAGGGCCCCAAGGCCGGGGCTGTTGTGCTGGTCTGGGCAGATGGGATGGCAGCAGGGGCTGCAGAGCTCTCAGGAGCTCAGGGAGAGGGGAGCAGGGCACACAGGGAGCCTCTTTTCCCTTGGCCAGGCACCTTCCCAGTGACAACCCCAAAGGGACACACCCACTGACCACCCACACTGCACTGACCACACTCAATGACCACTCTGCGCTGCTCACATTGACTGGCCACTGCCACTGACCACACCCACCCACACACCAACTGAACATGCCGACTGACCACACCCAGACTGCAGCAACTGACCACAGCCCAATGACCCCTAAATTGACCATACCCCACCAGAGCACATCCCCACTGACCATAATCACTGACCACACCCAGTGACTACACACACTGACCACACACACTGGCTACATCTCCTGACCACACCCCAATGACCACCCAACTGACATACACCGACTGACCACAAACCAATGACCACCCAACTGACCATAGCCCAACTGACCACACTCCACAGAATTCTCCCACTGACCACTCACTACCCACTGCCACTCACCACAATCCACTGACCACACCCACTGACCCACTCTTGGCCCACACACCGCTGCCCACACCCCACTGACCACACTCATGGCCCACATACCACTGCCCACACCCCACTGACCACAACCAGCGCCCACACCCACTGACCACTCTGACATTGACCACAGCCACTGACCACCCCACTGGCTGTTCTTAATGACAGTCTTTCACCACACCCTGCTGACCACCACCACTGAGCACACCCAATGACCTCATCCACTGACCACCACCCATGAACACACCAACTGACCACCCAACTGACTACAGCTACTGATCACATCCCACTGCCAACACTCACTGCCTGCACACAACTGACCACAAACCACACCCCAAATGACCACAAACCACTGACCACCTCCACGGACCACAACCACTGACCAAACCGACCAACCACACTCATTGCCAAGACCTCAATGCCCACACCCCACTGACCACACTCACTCACCTCACCATCACTGCCCACACCCACACACCACTGCCACTGACCACACCCCAATGACCATCCAACTGACCACATCCACTAACCACACCCACACCCTACACCCACTGATCACTTCTCACATCCAATGACCACCACAACTGACCACTCCCACTGACCACACCCACTGACCACTCCCAAGCAACCTTCAGAGTGATCACACCCACTGTCCACATCCACTGACCACAGCCACTGACTACACCCTACTCACCACCCAAATGACCATACCCCCACTGACCAGCCCCACTGACCACATCCCACCGATCACTCTCACTGACCACATCTACTAGCAACACCCACTGCCCACAGCCACTGCCCACCCAACTGACCACACTCACTTTCCATACCCACTGGCCACACCCACTGACCACACTCCATTCCCCTCCTTAATGGCCACACTTACTGGCAACATCCAATAACCACACCTCATTGACCACTGCCATGACCATGGCCCACTGACCTCACCCACTGACCAAACCCACTGACCACACCCCACTTACCAAATTTACTGACCACACCTCATTGACCACCCCCACTGACATCACCCAGTGCCCACACCAACTCAGCAAAATCACTGACCACCCAACTGGCCACATTCACTGACCACACCCCACTTATCACATTTACTGACCACACCTCACTGACCACCCAAATGACCACACCCACTGACCACATCCAACTGGCCCCAACTATTATGTTAATTGGGGTTGTGGTAGGAGGTAAAGACGACATGAACTCTCAGTGATGCATATGACAAAAACGTTTTTTATTGTTTGGGACCCTTCTTAAACTGAGGGTTTGAATGTCCCGGATATACACATGTGATTGGTTGGGGTCTTAACACACCCATTTCCCTGGCCAATGATGCATCTGCACTTAGGGTTCAATGCATTGGCTGCAATCCTTTGTACGTGTTCAAATCCATCTGATCATCGCTCACCCAGGGACCCATTTACTTCTGGGCTGCTGTGGTGGTTTTCAAAGATTCCCTGAAATTTTTCTCTGCTGGACCTGGGCAGCCTGCTTTGGACCAGACAAGGACCAATCGATATCTGATTTTTAATAGTGACACATTGTTACACCAATGAGAAAGTTTATGTGTCTTTGTGAAACACATATGTAAAGACAAAATAACCCTGGGAAAGTTCTGTTTTCATGGAGTTTTCCCCAATTTTTTCCCTCCCCCCAGATCCGTGTCCAGCCCCGTCCTGTCCATGGAGCCGCCCTCAGGTGTGGTGGCCACAGGCCACCAGCTGCGGCTGAGCTACACTGCGCCCTGGCGCCGCTTCCAGGAGCGCTTCCGGTTCTACCGCAATGGCCCCGAGGTGACACCAGACGCCGGTGACATCATCAGTGATGTCATCACTGGGAATGGGTCAGAGCTGCTCTTGCCGAGGATTTCCCAAAAATTCGCCAGGAATTTCAGCTGCCGGGTGGAGGTGGGCGGGGCCTGGCTGGAGGCTCCGCCCAGCCAGGGCGTGGCCGTTGTGGTGAGGGGTGGGTGGGGATTTTTTTATGGGAAACGGGAGGGGGAATGGGGGGTGGGAAGGCACCATTTTGGGATTTTAGCTGTGGCCACGCCCACAGAAATGTTCAGTCCCACCTGGCTGACCACACCCACCACAATGACCACTCCTGTTCATTGACCGCTCCATTGACCACATACTCCTCAGTGACCACACCTCACTGACCACACCCTCTGGCCACACCCACCAACCACACCCAAATGACCACACCCAATTGGCCAGATCCAATGACCACACCTCAATGTGGTCAATGATCACCCCAATGACCACACCAAATGACCACACCCACTGCGATGACCACTCCCTGTCCATTGACCGCTCTATTGAACACACCCACCCCACTGACCACACCCACTGACCACTCCCACTGACACTCCAACTACCTATTCCCAGTGACCACACCCACTGACCACACTGGATAACCACCCCAATGACCACACCCAACCCAATGACCATTGACCACACCCATCAACTGGACAAACCCACACAAAGATCACTCCCCAAAATGGCCACACCTGCTCATTGACCACGAACACACCCACTGACCACCCGATTGACCTCACTTGCTGACCACACCCACTGACCAAACTCACTGACCACTTCCAACCCCCGACCACGCCCATCAAAATGGCTGAACCCACACAATGACCACACCCACTGACCACCCCACTGCCCACATCCACCCATTGACCACACCCACCCCATTGACCACATCTATCAAAATGGCTGAACACAATGACCACACCCACTGACCACACCCACTGACCACACCCAATGACCACACCCAATGACCACACCCAATGACCACACCCACTGCAATGACCACTCTGTCCATTGACCACTCCGTTGAACACACCCAACTGACCACACCCAGCCTACTGACCACACTACTGACCACACCCCAATGACCACACCCAACCGACCACACCCACTGACCACATCCACTGCCCACCCCACTGACTACACCCAACTTGCCACACCCACTGCCCACAACCACTGCCTACCCAACTGCCCGCCCCACTGACCACACCCACTGACCACACCTCACTGACCACACCCCTGTGTCCCCCAGCTCCTCCCCCCCAGCCCATCCTCCTGACTCCTCCCTCAGCCTCTCCAGACGGCTCCAAATCCCGAATTTCCCTCACCTGCCTCATCCCCTCTCCCTCTGGTCACGTCCGGCGCCGCTTCCGCTTCTACCGCGATGGCTCTGAGACCGCCGAAGCCAGCCCCCAGCCCCAAATTTCGGTCGCCGTCCCCTCTGCGGCTGCAGCCGGAGCCAGACGCTTCAGCTGCCGCTACGAGGAGGAGCTGGACACGGGCTGGGCGCCGTCCCCGCTCAGCGCCGCCGTTGAAGTACCCGGTGAGCCCCAAAAAAACCCCAAATTTTCCCTGAAATTGAGCCCCCTAAATCCCCCAAACTGAGCCTCAAAATCCTGAATTTTCCCCCAAAATCCACCCCAAATGTTCTAAAAATTGAATCCCAAATTTGCCCTAAATTGAACCTCAAAACACCCAATTTCCCCAAATTTCCACAAAATCGAGCCCAAATACCCCAAATTTCTCCCCAAATGTATCCAAATGGAGCCCCAAAACCCCAAATTTCCCCCAAATTTCCCCAAATTTGGCCCCCAAACCCCCAAGATTCCACAAAATTGATGCCTCCAAACCCCAATTTTCTGGGGGTGTGGGGTGGGGAAACAAGGCCAGAATTGGGGTGGAAATTTTGGCATCCAGGATTTGGGGTCACCACGAGGAATTTGGGGGCATTTTGGAGGATTTTGGGTTTTTAGGGAGGATTTCAGGGGACTGACAGAGGTGTGTGGGTGCGAACCATGCAGAGTCGAGCTGAGCTGTGCCTGGCTGGCAGGCAGGAGTGGCAGCACGGAGCTGAGCCCGCCTTGGCCATGCTGTCCGCTCCAGAGGGGGCTCGGGCGCCAGCGGGGACCCCTGGGCCCGCTGCTGACCCTCCTGGGCGGGCAGGGGGCGCGCTTCTCCCGGCGCGGTCCCCGCCTGCCGGAGGGGCCGCTGGGGTGCTGCTGTCGCACCGGGGGCCACGCCCCCTCCGTGCCCGGCTCTGCCCTGCTCCCGCGCCGCCCCCCACGCCTGCGGCCCCCCTCTCGCCCCTCCACCCGGCGGCCACGCCCCGCACCCAGTGCTGGGAGCGCGGGGCCACGCCTTCCAGCCGGACTCTGCCCCGTGCCGGCGGCTCCGCCCCGCACCGGCACCACTCCCCCACCCGGTGGCCACGCCCCCTTCCGGGATCGGGTGTGCGGCCCGTGCCGGGCACCCCCGCACCGTGGAGCAGCACCGGCCCCGGAGCGAGTCCCAGCATGCTGTGCGGTGGGATGCCTGTGGCTAGTCAGCTTCAGGCTGTGCGTTTAAAAGCCACAGAAGGGAAGAGAAGGGAAAATGAGGCAGGACGGGGAGCTCGTTTTGTTTCTGTGAACTCCTGGCTTGGGCCGGCTGCAGAGCACTTCGGTTTCAAAAAATGCTGCCCCAATCCAGTGACCTTGAACATTTCTTGGGCACTTTTGGATCCCTCTAGTCCTTTACCTGTGAGTTGCGGGCTCGAAAACACCTCCCCCTACTGGACGCGTAAAACACGTTCTCTTTTCTTAGAGAAGCCATCAAGTATAGTGAAAACCTATGGAAGATGGGTGGCTGGCACACCAACTGCTAGTAGGTCTTGGGCTTTTCTTCTTTTCTTTAACCTGTTCTTAAGAGGACTCTTCAACTGGAAAATGGAATGAGGTGGGAGTTGCTTTCCATTTTTTGAAGTATTGCTGTGGATTTTGGTATGGCAAGTGACACCACCAACATAAGATTGGAAACATTGAGATTCCAGACTCTGCACTTACTTCTTTTCATGTGTTTGTGTGGGTGCAGGAAATGCCAAATCCCAAAGCAATTCTGTGTCTGTAACATTAAGCGCAATATCTTTTAAGCCAAGTGCTCGGTGTGGGGTTTTCACATATGTTTTTGTGGCCTAAAGGCTTTTCTTGTTCCCCAAAAGCCACAAGGAACCTGCCAAAGCAGGCCTTCATTGCATAGTTGGGATTTCAATCTGCTCTTGGATTCTTCTCTCCAATCTTTTCTGGAGTTCTTGTGCCAGAGGGGGGCTCTGACCCCCAAGCCATACAGGGTCTCTTGCCTTGCTAAATGGGAATGAAATTGGCCAAGTCTGTCAGGAAAGCAAAACCATCATGAGGTTTGTTTTCCAAAGATGGACCATGAAGATGTCCGTACTAGCAGTGGGTGTGAGCGCTGATACTTTTGGGTTGCGTGGTGCCTCTGGCCCCTCGGATGTTTTTAGCAGCAATCCATTTTTTAAAAGAACACAAAGAGCATACAATGCAGAAGAGTCTTTAGGAAATACATCCAAATAAGGGACTCTGCTTTTCCTGTAGTTCTCCTTCCTGCTTTCACCTGGGCTGGAAAGATGGGTGTGGCCTGTATTTATAACATGAAAGTGATGTTACTAAATTTGTCCAGAAGTTTTGATTATTATTATTAATTTTCTGACAGAAAACATTCTCATTTTGCCTTTTCCACGTTGTTTCCAGGTGCTTCCCTGGATGGACATCTGTGGTCTCAGACAGCGATTCCCTAGGAGGAAAGGGAGCATTTGCCTTACCTGCTCAGCTCAGGTGGATGTGACAGAATTGGTGTGGCCTGACAAGGCATGAAGAGCTGTCTGTGTTCTGGAGCGCCTCGAAACCTTCCTCTGTCAGGTTTTGGAGGGGTTTCTCTTTGGGATTTCTTGTGACGCAGCACCCAGGGTGTCCCTTTGTGCAAAGTCCAGTGGTAAAGGATTGGATAACTGAAAAGCAGGGTCTGGGATGAAAATGGTTCTGTTAAAATTAAGCAAAGAATGCAATAAGAAAAATGAGCATACTTTTAATGTCTGAAATAGTTAGGAATAAAAATGCTGGGAAAAGGCACTTTTATATTTGAATTGCTGTCACCTCTCATAGATAAAACCCCATAGTGAGCAATCAGAGCACTGGTGTGAAAGCTGGGATCCTTTCACTTCTGCGGTGGACTTAATTTCTTTTCCTCCTCTCTTTCAGGACAGGAAAAATCATTACACTCCTCCAACCTTTGCCAAAAGCTGTGGTGTTTGAGCAGCCAAAGCCAAGAGGCTTCAGCAGCAGGGGTCTACGCTGGAGGGCTCCTGGTCCTGCCCGTGCTGTGGGATAAGTCAGAGGGATGCTGGGTTCCTCTTTTCCTCCCCACTGGGAGCAGCTGCCTAGGGAATCCGGGATCTGGGTGAAGCGACAGCTCTCCTGGTGTTCAGGGATGCAAGGTCTGAGGCACTACTTTTCCTGTGGCTTTGAAAGTCAGCAGGAGCAGGAGGAAATGGGGTGCCAGAGCCGTGTCCCATCAGGCTGCGTTTCCCTCTGAGGACAGAGAGCCTGGGCTGAGGCGAGATTGCCGCGAGCGCTCGGATGAGCATTCCAGGGAACAGGGAGCTCGGAATTGCAGCTGCTGCAGGAACCATTGCCTTAGGTCTGCTCCGTCCGTGCCTGTGACCAGAGGGATTTGTGCTGGAGAGAGAGGTGCTGTCAGGAACAAAAGGTGGAGTAAATCCTCTCTGGGGATGTGCAGCAAAGGACTGAATAGCATGGAAGGCGAGTATTTATGAACTCTAATGCTGTTTCTCCCAAAATTAGGGTGGAGCAGTGATGGGGGTGGTTGGGTTTGGTCTGGGCCTGTTATTCTTTGTGCAATTTTTGATTGTTGTACAGTTTACTGTCCAGTATCTTTCTAGCAAAAGCTTTCAGAAATTTAGGTTTAGCATTAGAACTTGGGTCCATTCAGTGCAAAAACTCTCCAAGGCTGGAAGACTGGGGTGATGACTGCTCACAGGAAAGGTTACTTATTAATACTGCTTCAGATTTCCCTCAGTGACTGTCAGCCCTGAATGGCTGTGAGTTTGTGTTCTCCTCACTGGGGAATTGGAAATAATTTCAGTATCATTAGAAATTTTAGAAAAATCCAGCTAAAAATGTCACCTCTGCCTCCCTTAAGTTAACCCAGTTTTGCCCAGTTAGGAGCTGGAACGAAGTGAGGCAGGGGAAATGGCATCAGGGAACAACTGTAAATTCAAAGGCAGAAAAGAAGACGTACCAGCAAAGGGAAGGAAAGGGGAAAGGCATCAGAAAGCATTTCTGTGGTCTAATTAGTAATAATCTCTGATTCCCCAGTGAGAACATCAACTGACAGTCCCCTGCATGCAGTGAGAGCTCAGCACACATCCACAGAGGCAAGGCCAGCATCTGAAAGAAGAAAAAAACAGAAGAAAAAGGTGACTTATTTTACTTTAAAGTTCTTTCAGGGTCTTAAAGCCCAAGAAACATTTGCTGTCGATTTTGGTTGGGTGAATCACGGGTATTGGGCATGGGTCAGGCCATTCATTTAGCTGAAAACAGGGTAATTTAGAGGGGACTCGAGAATTGTTTGCGTAGGAAAATGTGAGGGAATGTCAAGGGGAGCAAGGTGGCATTTTTGAGGGAATGGCTGAGGTAATCGAAGGCAGCCCAGCTGACAGTTTCCACAGGAAATCTGAGGCCCCTGGGGAGCACAAAATATCTCCTTTCAAGTGATATCAGGAATCTGGCAGGGTAAGTTTTGTTGTAGAGGGAAAAAGGCCAGTGTTCCTGTCCAGAGCCCTGGAACTGAGCTTCTGCCAGCTAAAATTCCAAACGGATCGGGACGTCTGCCAGATCCCAGCTACCACCACTTAGATATTGACTGCCTGTGGAGTGCCCAACAACTCCTCCATACTGATATTAGCAAACTGGAGCGTGAGTTTTGCTTCACAGGGATAAGAGCCACAGTTTGTGTTTAGGGTTCTGTGGCTGGGATCTGGCTTCTCCCTGCTAAACTTTTGAATGGATCACAATATCTCTCAGATCCAAGCTGCCTGCATTTAGAGCCCTGGCTACTCTTGGAGTGCCATGGGTCTCCTCTAAACCAGCATTAGAAAACTGGGAGTGTGATTTTTGTTTCATAAGACAATACAGCACTGTTAATGTCCAGAGCCCCTGTGCCTGGGACTGGGCTTCTGCCTTCTGAAATTCTGAATGGATCAGGATTTCTCCCAGATGCAATCAGCCACCACTTGGAACCATGTCTGTTCTTCGAGTGCCAAACACTTACCCTAAACTGACGTTATGAAAGTGGGGGCAAGATTTTTGTTTCTCAGGGAAAAGAGCCAATATTCTTCTCCAGTGCCCAGTGACTGAAACAAGGCTTCTGCCTGCTTGGTTACTCCGGGTTTGGGATCTTACGGGAACAGGTGTACAACTGGATGGCACTGAGGCCAGGAATTTGGGATCCTTGGCCCAGGACTCAGGTGTGAACCAGACATTTGTAAGGGAGCAAGGCCTCCTTTCCCTCTGGGAACGGCTTCTAATGAGTGTGAGAGAAGTTTGTCCACAAAGAGAGAATGCAGGAGCACCACCATAGAATGCACTGGAAGACCATTGAGGAAGGGATCCAGCAGCTGAGGGAAGTGGCAGTATTAGAGGTACTCTTTGGGAGAGATGGACAGCATGACAATGACCCTGACAAGGTCAGGTGCACAGGGCAGATGTTGTGGGATCTGGCAACCCTGGGGCCATCTGAGTATATCACCTACATTGCACTGATTAAGGCTGATGACCACCGAGAGACAGTGGGTTCTGTTGCCAGCAAGCTCAGAAATTTTGAGAGTATGATGAATGGCCCAATGCAGGCCAAGGTCTCTGCTGTGGCCAGGGACCTCCAAGAGGTCCAAGAGGAGATGAAGGGGATGAGAGGGTTGAAAGGAGAGGTGAGGGAGATTATAAGGGAGGAGATAAAGAAGATAAATGTGGCACCAGTATGAGTCACAGGCCCCAAATCTCATACCCAATGCCCTCCAGCTAGGGACAGAGGATACACCCCACGAACTGACCTGTGGTTCTTCCTGCGAGACCATGGGAAGACATGGAAAAATGGGATGGGAAAGCACTTCTGTCCTGGCAGCACGGGTGCGTCAGCTCAGGAGGAAATGCCAACCGAGGGAAACCGCTAAAATGAAGGTAGCCTTGACCTCCCACAACCAAGGTGCAGGGTAGTACAGAAGGGAGGATGATCTGTCAGATCCCCTGGAAGGAACTTCCACTATGTATGCCCAGGAAGGAAATAATAACCAGGGTTAGAGGGGCCCTGCCTCTAGCCAGGGAGAGGCATGGGATGGCAGCATCTATTGGGTAGTGTGGGTGCAATGGCCTGGCACATCAAAGCCACAGAAACATAGAATGTTAGTTGATACTGGTTCAGAATGCACCCTGATACCATCAGAACATGTGGGGAAGGTACCTGTTTCCATTGTTGGGGTGACAGGGGGATCACAGGAATTCACTTTGCTGGAAGCTGAGATTAGCCTGACAGGGAAGGGGTGGCAGAAACATCCGATTGTAACTGGCCCAGGGGCACCGTGCATTCTAGGCATAGACTTCCTCAGAACGGCTACTGCAAAGATCCAAAGGGACTCAGGTGGGCTTTTGGAATAGCTGCTGTATCGGCAGAGAGTATTAAGCAGTTGAACACCTTGCCTGGACTGTCAGAAAATCCATCTGCAGTGGGACTCTGAAAGTGACAGAGCAACAAGTACCAATAGCCCACCATGACAGTGCACCGCCCGGCAGTACCGGACAAATCGAGATGCTGTGATCCCCATCCACAAGATGATCCGTGAGCTGGAGAGCCAAGGGGTGGTGAGCAAAACCCACTCACCCTTCAACAGCCCCATCTGGTCCGTGCGCGCAAGTCTGAAGGGGAATGGAGATTGACTGTGGATTATCGTGCATTGAATGAAGTGACTCCACTGCTGAGCGCAGCCGTGCGGACATGCTGGAACTGCAGTACGAGCTGGAGTCCAAGGCAGCAAAGTGGTATGCTACCATTGACATTGTCAATGCATTTTCTCCATTCCTTTGGCAGCAGAGTGCAGGCCTCAGTTTGCTTTCACCTGGAAGGGTGTGCCGTACACCTGGAACCGACTGCCCCAGGGTGGAAACACAGCCCCACCATCTGCCATGGACTGATCCAGGCTGCACTGGAAAAGGGTGAGGCTCAGAATATTTGCAGTACATCGATGACATCATTGTGGGGAGCACTGCAATGGAGGTATTTGAGAAGGAGAGAAGATCATCCAGATTTTGCTGGAAGCTGGCTTCGCCATCAAAAGTGCAAAGTCAAAGGACCTGCCGAGAGATCCAGTTCCTGGGAGTGAAGTGGCAAGATGGACAGCACCAGATCCCCACTGAGGTCATCAATAACATCACTGCAATGTCAGCACCAACAAGCAGAAGGAAACACAAGCTTTCCTAGGTGCCATAGGCTTTTGGAGAATGCACATCCCTCAGTACAGCCAGACTGTGAGCCCTCTCTACCTGGTCACCCACAAAGAAGAAGCGATTTCCACTGGGGCCCTGAACAACAGCAAGCCTTTGCCCAGATCAAAAAAGGAGATCGCTCATGCTGTAGCCCTTGGCCCAGTCAGGACAGGACCAGAGGTAAAGAATGTTCTCTACTCTGCAGCCGGGAACCATGGTCTGTCCTGGAGCCTTTGGCAGAAGGTGCCTGGTGAGACCGAGGCCGACCCCTGGGATTCTGGAGCAGAAGTTACAGAGGGTCTGAAGCCAATTACACTCCAGCGGAGAAGGAAATCTTGGCTGCCTACGAAGGAGCTCAAGCTGCCTCAGAGGTGATTGGCACAGAAGCACAACTCCTCCTGGCACCCTGACTGCCAGTGCTGGGGTGGACATTCAGAGGAAAGGTTCCCTCTACCCTGCACGCCTGACACCACATGGAGCAAATGGATTGCCCTCATCACGCCAGCACGCCTGTATTGGAAACCCAAATCGCCCTGGGATTTTGGAGATAATTACAAACTGGCCAGAAGGTGACGATTTTAGTCTCACTGATGAAGAGGAGCAGAAGCAAGTGACCTGGGCTGAAAAAGCTCCACTGTACAACCAACTGCCAGCAGATGAAACATGCTAAGCCCTTTTCACTGGCGGTTCCTGCCGCATCATAGGGAATGAACTAGAAGTGGGGAAAACAGCTGTATGGAGCCACACGACAGGTTGCACAAGCTACTGAAGGAAGGTGGATCAAGTCAACTTGCTGACCTCAAAGCTGTTCAGATGGTTTTGGACATTGTGGAGACAGAGAAATGGCCAAGCTCTACTTTTACACTGATTCATGGTCGTAGCCACTGTAGCTCTGTGGGGTTGGCTGGAAAGGTAGAAAGGCTGACTGGCAACATAGAGGAAAACCAATCTGGGCTGCTGATGAGTGGAAAGACATTGCCACTCGGATAGAGAGAAGTTACCGTGAAAGTCCGTCATGTGGATGTCACGTTCCCAAGGTCGGGCTAATGAAGAACACTGGCACAACGAGGCGGGTAGATCAGGCTGCACAGATAGAGGTGTCAAGATAGACTTAGATCCCAGGAACACAAGGAGAATTGTTCCTGGCTCGATGGGCCCATGATGCCTCAGGTCATCCAGGGCAGAGACACCACGGGAGCCTTGCGAGACCGAGGGTGGATCTAACCATGGACAGTATTTCCCAGGTTATCCATGACTGTGAGACATGTGCTGCCATCAAGCAAGCCAAGCGGGTGAAGCCCCTCTGGTATGGGGGCGATGGTCCAAATAAAAGTCCAGGAGAGAGGCCTGGCAGATTGACTACATCACACTGCCTCAGACCCGCCAAGGCAAGTGCTATGTACTAACCATGGTAGAAGCCACCACCCGGGTGGTTGGGGACCTGTCCTGTGCCCCACACTGCAGCTCAGAACACCATCCTGGGCCTGGAAAAACAAGTCCTTTGGAGACATGGTACCCCTGAGAGAATTGAGTCAGACAATGGGACTCATTTCAAAAATAGCCTTATTTAGCACCTGGGCTAGAGAACACAGCATTAGTGGGTGTACCATATTCCCTACCATGCACCAGCGGCTGGGAAAGTCGAACAGTGCAATGGCCTGTTAAAAAACCACCTTAAAGGCACTTGGTGGGGACTTTAAGAACTGGGAGATTAATCTATCAAAGGCCACATGATTAGTGAATACCTGAGGTTCCACTAACCGACCAGGCCCTGCCTAAATTTGAGCCCTTGGGAACACCAGATGGAGATAAGGTCCCAGTGGTACACCTGAGAGGCATGTTAGGGAAAACTGTTTGGGTAAATTCTGCCTCAGCAAAGACAATCCCTGTTCGTGGGGTGGTTTTTATTCAAGGACCAGGTTACACTTGGTGGGCAATGCAAAAGGATGGAGGGCCCGATGCATTCCCCAAGGAGACCTTGTTCTAGGGTGAACTGTCAATGATACTGCACCTGTAACTGCCTGTATGTATTTATTTAAAGGTTTAAATTTGCTGTAGCATGTTGGCATGGAAAAATTTGGGGTGGATAATTTTGGGGATTGAGTTTTCTATTACTGTGTCAATTTAAAGAAATTTTCCCATTCTCATGCTAATGGAGCTTGCGGGTTACACCAGGATCTTTGATGACTCTAGACAAAAGGTGTAGGTGGTGTCACAATCCGATCCACCCAAGTGGGAGTCGTGATGGTTCGTTTGACCCAGGGTGCAAAAAACAAAAGGCAAAGAGACTCAGGTTTAGTTAAGCAGAAAGCAGCAATGCAGTTTATTGTGTTACAATTCAGTTTTTGTGGGAGAGAGAGAGAGACAGAGAGAGAGAAGCTTGGAAGTGTTCTCCTGGTGTGGTGAGGATGCTGCATTTATCACAGCTGCTCGAGTATGACATTAAACTCCAGAACATGTCCAAGTAGATTTTATAGGGAGCACAGCAAGGCAGAAGCTGCATAAAAGAAAAAAATCCTGATATTTATTCTACTGCTCTAAGTTGTCTGAATAGAAAACTGTGCATTGATATTCATCTCTGAGTTTAGGTTTTGTGAAAAAACATTATTACAGTTCCCATTAATCCAGGTATTGCAGCATCAATGTTGTTTTCCAGTCGGGGCAGGGCTACTGTGACATTGCCATCAGAGCCTGGAGAGGCAGAGCTGGCCCTGGCAGTACCCTGTGCTGGGAGGATCTGCAGGGCAGAGCTGAACCCCCAGGGCTGGGCTGGGCTCTGGCAGCACTGGCAGGGCCCAGCCCTGGGAACAGGGAAGCAGCTGTTGGCAGGGACAACTCCAGACAGCAGAGCCCTGGGATGGCAGTAGGGGAAAGTGCCCCCAAGATAGGCTGTGATATTTAAAGTCTCTCCAAGCTGATGTATTCCATGATTGATTTTCTTACAGATCCCCATGCCAAAACACAGCAGATGTCCAACAGCAGCTCCATCAGTCACTTCCTCCTGCTGCCATTGGCACACACGCGGCAGCTGCAGCTCCTGCACTTCTGCCTCTTCCTGGGCATCTCCCTGGCTGCCCTCCTGGCCAACGGCCTCATCATCAGCGCCGTAGCCTGCAGCCACAGCCTGCACACCCCCATGTTCTTCTTCCTGCTCAATCTGGCCCTCACTGACCTGGGCTGCATCTGCACCACTGTCCCCAAAGCCATGCACAATTCTCTCTGGGACACCAGGAACATCTCCTACTCAGGATGTGCTGGACAGGTGTTTTTCTTTCTTTTCTTCATATCAGCAGAGTTTTATCTCCTGACAATCATGTGCTATGACCGCTATGTGTCCATCTGCAAACCCCTGCACTACGGGACCCTCCTGGGCAGCAGAGCTTGTGTCCACATGGCAGCAGCTGCCTGGGCCAGTGGCTTTCTCAACGCTCTCCTTCTTACAGCCAATACATTTTCCCTGCCCCTGTGCAAGAGCAATGCCCTGGGCCAGTTCTTCTGTGAAGTGCCCCAGATCCTCAAGCTCTCTTGCTCACACTCCAACCTCAGTGAACATGGATTTCTTGCTGTTAGTGTTTGCTCAGGACTTGGCTGCTTTGTGTTCATTGTTTTCTCCTATGTGCAGATCTTGAGAGCTGTGCTGAGGATCCCCTCTGAGCAGGGACGGTACAAGGCATTTTCCACCTGCCTCCCTCATATGGCTGTGGTCTCCCTGTTTGTCAGCTGTGCAGTGTTTGCCTACCTGAAGCCCCCTTCCATCTCCTCTCCATCCCTGGATCTGGCCCTTTCGGTTATGTACTCGGTGGTGCCTCCAGCCCTGAACCCCCTCATCTACAGCCTGAGGAACCAGGAGCTCAAGGCTGCACTGTGGACACTGAAGACTAAAAGGTTTCAGGAACATTAAATTGCCGGCAAATTTATGCAAATCACTTGTAATAAAGTTATTTTTCATAGTTCTTGTTGTTTTGGTCTTGGAGCATATATTCGTTGTTCTACTTTTCTAGTAAAGAAATGTCATTGTTTGTGCCATTTCTCTTCTTGTTTCTCTACACAATACCTGTGGCCACAGACTGTGTCAATGAGGGCCTGTGATCCAAATGGTTTTAAAGGAACTAAAGGATCTCCCAGCCAAGTTTTCTCCAGAGATGCCCCTCTTGTTCCCTTCTCTGGAGCTGCAGCAGCAATGTCTGTGTGCAGAGCTGAGAGCAGATCAGTGTTGGCACAGCAGCTGTGCCCGGCAGCAGCAGCAGCACTTGGTGTTGCCAGTGCTGCTCCGTGCCACTGCCCCGCTGCCCTCCTGCCCCTTGTGTTGCTGCAGGGCCTGAGTGCTCTCGGGGCTGGGCACAGCCCTGGGGGTGGCAGTGCCGGGGCTGCAGCAGGGACAGGCCATGGGCACTGCTGGGGCAGCGCTGACGCCTCAGAGCAGGGCCTGGGGGCTCAAGGCTCCTTGGCCAGGCTCTCTCCAGAACACTTGGCCAGGCCAATGCTGAGCAGAGAAAACCCCCGTGAGCAGCCTCAGGCTGGCCGTGGGCAGGCTGGGGGCAAACAGCATGGCTGGTGCTCTGCAAGGTCCCTGCCAGGGGGAGGCCCTGGCAAGGAGAAGCAGAGCAGGGGCTGATCCATCCCCACTGTGCTGGACACCCCAGGGCAGCTTCCCAGAGCGTCCTCATGCACCTGCTAACAACATCCCCCCTCTGCAGCCCTGGCCTCTCCCCCAGCTCACACAGGTGCCCCATCCTTGCAGGCACAGACACGGCAGCACTGGCTCAGGAACTCCTGTTTGCATTGCACAGAGCAGGCATCAGCACCGCCATGGTGCAGCTGTGGGGAGATGGAGCTGAGTGAGCACAAATGCTATCAGCCCCTGGGGCCAGCAAGGGCTGGGGGACGGAAGGGAAACCACTCAGGTTTGTCGTGGCCTCTGATGTCAGCCAGAAAGTTTGTTCCCATGACTTGGGAGATACCTGTCCCACTGCAGATATTGTTGCTCAGAGTCAGGGCTGCCTGGCAGCCAGCCCCAAACTGCCTTGAGCATTTCCTTTGCTACACCTTTGCCTTCTTTACTCTCCATGGTACCAATTTCTTTCTCTTGCCCTTCCCTGTTCCTTCCCCTGCTAACAGCCCATCCCTGTTTGCCCTTTCCTCTCTTGCCCAATTCCCCATTTTGGTTCCTGTGTTGGCACCATGGTAATGTCCCTTGGGGAGCAGGATCATCCTACAAGTGCTTCAGGAATTGTCTGCAGGCTCCTGCAGTGCCTCATGCTGCTCCCTTGCCAGAGGCACCACAGGCCAGGGGGGCACATCTGGGCTGCTGTGTCTGGGTGTGGGGCTCCCTGTTCTGGAGAATGAGGAGGGGCTGGAGAGGCTCTGCAGGACTGACAGGATGGGCTTTGGGGCCTGTGAGGAGAAGCTGAGGGACCTGGGCTGCTGGACCTTGTGAAGAGGAGGCTCAGGGCTCATCCTGCAACTGCTCCAAGGATGGTTTCAGAGAATCATGGAATTTAGCAAGGCTGGAAAATATTTTGGAGGTCATCGAGTCCAGCATGTGCCCTGACACTGTCTTGTCTCCCCTGAACCTCCTGTTTCTAGGATAAACATCCCCTGTTCCCTCAGCAGCCTGTCACAGAACTTGTGTTCCAGACCCCTCACCAGCCTTGTTGCCCTTCTCTGGACACGCTCCAGTCCCTCCATGTCTTGCCTAAATTGGGGGGCCCAGAATTGGACACAGCACTCGAGGTGCTGCCCAAACAATGCCCAGCACAGGAGAAGAATCATTGCCCTGGTCCTGCTGGCCACACCATTCCTGATCCAGGCCAGGAGCCATTAGCTTTCTTGGCCACCTGGGCACACTTCTTGCTCATGTCCAGCCTGCTGTCCGTCAGTGCCCCCAGGTTCCTTTCTGCCTGGCCGCTCTCCAGCCACTCTGTCCCCAGCCTGAAGAGCTGCAGGGGTTGTTGTGGCCAAAGTGTAGAACCTAGCACTTGGACTTGTTAAACCACACCTTGCTGGATTTGGGCCCTAGATCCAGCCTCAGCCTGTTCAGGTCCCTCTGCAGTGCTCTCCTTCCATGAAGCAGATGAACATTCTCAGCCAGCATGGTGTCACCACAGTTCCACAGGCCCTAGAGTGTCCCAATGATCTCCATGATTCCATGAGGCCTCCCAGTGCCACAATGACCCTTTGCTTCCATGGGAACCCTTGGTGTCACAAAGTCCCTTGGTTCCTTGGTCCCCACAGTGTCACAATGTTACGTTGGTCCTGCAAGGCCCTGCAGTGTCACAGTGGATCCTTGGTTCCATGAGGTCTCGCAGTGCAGGAATGCTCTCCTTGGTTCCACAGTGTTGCAATGGCCTCTTGGTCCTAGGGGCACCACGGTGCCAAACATGTTTCCTTCATTCCATGAGTCCCTGAGGAGCAACACTGGTCCCTTGGATCCATGGGGCCCTGCAGTGTCACAATGGCCCCATCATTACACGAGGTCCTGCTCTGTCACGATGCTCTGCATAGTCCCACAAGGCCCTGGACTGTCACAGTGGCCTCTTGGTTCCATGAGGCCTCCGAGTGCCACCATGAATTCCTTGGTGCTGCAGTGTCACAATGGAGCCCTGGGTGCACAAGATCCTGCAGTGTCACAAGGGGCCCTTGGTTCCATGGGGCACCACAATGTTACAATTGTTCCCTCTGTTCCCAGAGTCCTTGGCATGGAACAATGGCCCCTTGATTCCGTTGGGCCCCAGACTCCCACAAGGCTCTCCTTGGTTCCCCAGTGTCACAATGGGCCCTTGGTTCCACAAGGCCCTGCAGTGTCACAGTGGCCTCTGTGGTTCCACAATTACCCAGAGTGTCACAATGGACTCCTTGTTTCTGTGTAGCCCCACAGTGTCACAGTCGCCCCTCGGCTCTGTGGTGCCATGTCGTACACAGTGTCACCATGGTCGTCTCAGTTCCATGAGGCCCTGCAGTGTCACAATTATCACAGAATCATCCATGCTGGAAAAGACCCTTGAGAGCATCAAGTCCAACCTGTGACCCAACACCACCTTGTCACCCAGACCATGGTACTCAGTGCCACATCCAGTCTTTCCTGAAACATTTCCAGGGACGGTGACTCACCCACCTCCCGGGGCAGCCCAGTCCATTGCCAAATCACCCTTTTTTTGAAGAATATTTCCTAATATCCAGCCAAAACATCCCCTGGTGCAGCTTAAGGCTGTGTCCTCTTGTCCTGTCACTGTTCCCTGGGAAAAGAGCCTGACCCCCACCTGGCTGCACCTTCCTGTCAGGGAGTTGTAGAGAGTGATGATGTTTCCTCTGTGCCTCCTCTTTTCCAGGAAAAATGTCCCCAGCTCCCTCAGCTGCTACTCACAGCACTTGTGTTCCAGACTCCCCACCAGCCTTGTTGCCCTTCTCTGGAGATGTTCCAGCCCCTCCATGTCCTGCCTAAATTTGGGGGCCCAGAACTGGACACAGCACTCGAGCTTCTGCCCAACCAGTGCTGAGCACAGGAGAAGAATCACTGCCCTGGTTCTGCTGGCCACACCATTCCTGATCCATTGGAGTCACAGGGGTTGGATGAGGGAAATGCTGGGGAGGAGGCAAGGACGAAGTGTTACTGATTTTCAGCCTTGATGTGTCATGATTTTCATATTTATTCAGACTGTATTACAAGGTGCTGGGCATCATTATGAATTGGATCATACTGATATCAATCTAGAAACAAACAAAACAAAAAAATAATTTCTCTCTGTGTTGTTTTCAATACTAATTTTCCCTTTGAATACACTTTTGAAATCTTTCTAATTAACCACAAAAAAATTGAAAACTTAAATCATTCCCAAGGGCTTTTCTTGTTTGGGTGTTTTGAAAAAATGTTTATGAACCTTTGTCATTGAATTTCTCAACTGAAAAGCTCAAAAAAGAGGCCTCTGGAGTAGAAAAATTCATCAGCAACCTCCAAGTGGCTGAGGATCCATCCTCATCAGAGCAGGAATGAACAGAAATGGGCACAGCTTTGTGGCTGCCCCAGCTCTGGGATGGGCCCTGGGCCTGGAGCAGGAGCAGCTCTGCAGGGCCCCAAGGCCGGGGCTGTTGTGCTGGCCTGGGCAGATGGGATGGCAGCAGGGGCTGCAGAGCTCTCAGGAGCTCAGGGAGAGGGGAGCAGGGCACACAGGGAGCCTCCTTTTGCCTTGGCCAGGCCCCTTGCCCATGGCTGGGGCTGAGTCCTGACTGAGCTGCAGCTGCTGCTGTGCCCTTGCCAGGGGCTGAGGCCGTGGGGCCACTGCCCAGAGCCCCTGGCCTGAGCAGAGCTGTGGGGCCAGAGCCGGCTGGGCTGTGCTGGGGAGAGGCCCTTGGTGCTGCACAGAGCTCAGGGCAGCTGGCACAGCTTGCAGGGAGATGGGCTGGCCTGAGAGAGCCTGCCAGAGAAACCAGCAGTGTCCATCTCAGCCTGGCTGAGCGTGCAGGGGCAGGACTCAGCCCAGGCCTTGTGGGGCAGGGCCAGCGCCTGTGGAAGGCATTGGAAACAGGCAAGTGGGCGAGAGAGGAGGCTCTCTCTCTGTGGCATGCACAGAGAAAGGAGGGGGCCCAGCACGTTTGTCACTGCCAGCCTCTGTCCCCAGGCTTTGCCAGCCCTGGCTGCACAGCCCAGGTTTGCCCTGAGCTGAGTTTGGCTGTGGCCCAGCTCCATCCTCCTGCAGGGCTCAGGGCCTGTTCCCGGCCATGGCCAGCCCTGCCCGGCCTCTCTTCTGGCCCAGAGCCCAGCAGAGCCCGGGGCAGGGCTGTCAGTGCAGGCCCAGTGGTGCCACAGGCTGTGCAGGAGCTGGCAGAGGCTGCCCAGCAGGGAGGCCATGGGGCACAGAGCTCCAGGGCTGCTGTGGCACCACAGCACAGGGGCCGTTCCCTCCTGCAATGCTCCTGTCCTGGGCTGGGCCTGCACAGGGGCTCTGCCACCATGGCTGGGCCAGCAAGCTGGGAACAAAGGTCAGGGTGGCAAATTCTTCAGCACAGCCTTGTGGAGGAGGCAGTTTTTTGAGTGGCTCCATAGCTCAGGAATCCAAAAGAAAGAAGAAGCCACAGAGATCCTGCAAAACGGAGGGGATTTAAACCTCATTGCCTTGAACTGCTTCAGACTCATTCTGGGGGACGTGTTTCACCACAGCATAGCCTGGGAAGGAAATTCTTTTCTCTTGTTTCCAAGCCGTGGCCTCCTGATATTTTGACAATTGACCCTTGGTTCATAGTGATTTCATTGGATCACAATGGTCTCCTTGGTTCCATCAAGCCCAGGTTTGTCACAACTGAACATTGGTTCTATGAGATACCCTTGTATCACAATCCTCTCTTGGATTCCATGAGGCCCCGCTGTAAAACTGTGGGCACTTGGTTCCATGAGTTCCTTTGCACTGCGTTGCAATGGAATCTCAAGGAACCAAGGGTCAATTGTCAACACATTGGGCTGTCATAAAACTAAGGAGAACATTGTGACACAATGGATTCTCATGGAACCAAGGCGCCATTGTGACAAAGCACTGCCTGATGGAAACCTGGTGCCACTGGGACATCTCCAGCCT
This sequence comes from Muscicapa striata striata, assembly GCA_030060385.1. Taxonomy (NCBI): domain Eukaryota; kingdom Metazoa; phylum Chordata; class Aves; order Passeriformes; family Muscicapidae; genus Muscicapa; species Muscicapa striata. The sequence goes on from JAREIS010000633.1 coordinate 138,305, forward strand.
TGGAGGAAGCAAGTGTCCATTGTGACATAGCACAGCCTTGTGAATCATAGGAGAGCACATGACACCATGGAATCTTGGGGAACCAAATATTAATAGTAAACACAGCAGGGACTTAGGGAAGGCAGGAGACCATTGTGATGCTGCACTTTGTCACAATGGGGCCCTGCTCTCTGAGAATCCATTTCCCCACAATGTTCTCCTGGGTTTCAAGAGGCCCCACTGTGTCACAACAGACCCTTGCTTCCACGGACCATGGCATGGTCCCACTTGCATCTGGGTTCCATGAGGCCATGCCGTTTTCACAATTGAAACTTGTTTCCATGAGATTCCATTGCGACACAATTGTCCCCATGTTTCCATGGGTCTGTGCTGTGTCACAATGGACATTGGATTCCACAAGAGCTGCCAATGTCCCAGTGGCACCTGTGTCTCACGAGGCACTGCCCTGTCAAAATTGACTGTTGTTTCCATGAGATTCCATTGTGACACAGAGCTCTCCAGACCCCATGAGGCCTTGGTCTGCCACAATGATGTCTTGTTTCTAGTATACCTGGCAATACTTCTCTGGCCCTTGTGTTCCATGTGGTCCCTCTCTATCAGAATTGACCATTGGTTCCATTGCATCACAACGCTCCCTATGTTTCTATGACCTGCCCTGCGTCTCAGTGGACACTGGATTCCACAAAAGCTGGCAATGTCCCAGTGGTACCTGTCTCCTATTTGGCCTCACTTCATCAAAATAAAGCCTTGGTTCCATGAGACTCCACTGTGTCACCATGTTCTCAGTTTTCTGAGAACCTGATGTGTTCACAATTGACCTCTGGCTCTTTGACATTTGATTGCATCACAGTGGTTTCCTTGGTTTCATAAAGCTCAGGTTTGTCACAATGTACCTTGCTTTCAGGATATTTCATTGTAACACAGTGGCCTCCACCACTCTATAAGGCTGCACCATGAAACGGTGGACCCTTGGTTCCATGAGATCCCATTGGGTAACAATGTTCTCCTGTGTTCCATTAGTCCCGGTTCTTTCACAACTGATGCTTTAACTGAGCCTTGAAAATGTCCCATTGGCACTGGGTTCCATCAGGCCCCTGTTTTTCCAGGACATTCCATTGCTTCAGAATGGTCTCCTTGGTCCCATGAGGACCCTCTGTGTCACAATGCAGCCTTGGTTTCTTGAGATTCCCTTGTGTCACACTGGTCTCCTATGTTCCCTTAGGCCCAAGTTGTATCACAATGGGCACTTGGTTCCATGAGCAGTGGCAATGTCCCAGTGGCACCTGTGTTCCATGACACCCTGCTGTCTTATAGGTGAGTTTTTCCCATGAGATTTCATGGAGTCACAATGGTCACTTGGGTTCCATGAGGCCCTGCTGTTTTGACAATTGACACTTGGCTCCATCAAATTCCATTGCCTCACAATGTTCTCCTGGGTTCCAAGAGGTCCTGCTGTGTCACGATAGTCCCTTGCTTCCACAAGCCATGGCACAGTCCCACTTGTCCCTGGGTTCCATGAGACCGTGCCGTGTTCACAATTGACACTTGCTTCCATGAGATTCCATTGCATCACAGTGGTCCCCATGATTCCATGAGGCTGTGCTGTGTCATGATGGACACTGGATTCCACAAGAGCTGGCAATGTTCCAGGGGGCACCTGTGTCCCATGAGGCCCCACTTTGTCAAAACATAGCCTTGGATCTGTGAGATTCCAGGTTGTCCCAATGGTCTACTGAGTTCCATGAGGCTGGGCTTTGTTGCAATGGACACTGAGTTCCACATGGCCTGGCAATATCCAAGTAGCACCTGGCTTCCATGAGGCCCCACTCTGTTTGCAGTTAACACTCCGGTTTTCCCAGGCTGCCTTGTGTCACAGTGGTCTCCTGGGTGCCCTGAGGCCCTGCTGTGTCACAATGGACACTTGCTTCCATGAGATCCCATCGTGGCACAGTGCTCTCCTGGGTGACATGAAGCCTTGCTGTGCAATAAGGGAGCCGTGTTTCTACCAGGCTTGGCAATGTCCCAGTAGTACCTGTGTGCCATGAGGCCCCATATGGTAAAATTACAGCCCTGGGCTGACAACTGACCCCTGTTTCCTTGAGATTCCTTTGCACCACAATGGTCTCCTTTGTTTCAGGAGGTCACACTGTGAAACAGTGGACACTTCAATCCATGAGTTTCCATTCCATCAAAATGGTCTCTTGGATTCCATGAGCCCTGCAGTGTCACTAGAAAGCCTTTGTTCCACCTTTTTCCATTGTGTCACAAATGGTCTCCAGTGCTCGATGTTGTTCATTTGTGCAACATGAAACAATGGACATTAGCTTCCATGTGATTCCACAGTGTAACAATGGTCTCCTGGGTTCCATGAGGCCCCTGTTTGTAAGCAATTAGGACTTGGTTCCATGAGATTCTATTAAGTCACAATGGTCTCCTGCCTTCCATGAGTCCCTACTGTGTTTACAATTGATGCTTGGTTCCCCAAGATTCCACAGTGTCATTGTGCTCTCCTGTGATTCATGAGGCTGTGCTGTGTCACAATGAACACTTGCTTCCCCCAAGGCTGGACATTTCCCAGTGGCACTAGGTTTCCATCAGGATACGCTTTGTCACAATGTGGCCTTGGTTCCATGAGAATCCACAACACCATTGTGTTCTCTTTAGTTTTATAGAGCCTGAAGTGTTGACAATTGACCCTTGGTTCCTTGAGATTCCATTGCATCACAGTGATCTCCTTGGTTCCATCAGGCCCGGGTTTGTCACAACAGATCCTTGGTTCCATGCGTTTCCAGCATGGCACAATGGCCTTCAGCATTCCATGAGGTCTCGCTGTAAAACAGTGGCCACTTGGTTCCATGAGTATTCATTCCATCAGGATGATCTCTTGCATTCCATGAGGCCCTGCAGTGTCACAGTGGAGCCTTTGTTCCATGTGTTCCCATTGTGACACAATGGTCGCCAGCACTCTGTGAGGCTGTGCCGTGAAACTGTGGGCACTTGGTTCCATGAGATTCCATGTTGTCACTCTCAGCAAAATCCATAAACGCCAGAGGTTTATGTCCAAAAAGGAGACAGAACACACCTTCAACTTTATTTCAATAAAGGGAGAAAGTTCACTGGAGCACAGGCCCATGGGGTTTTCTCTCTCAAGATTTCAGAGGGCGCAGTCTCCTTTTATCCTAAATTCACAGCCGCACGTTGCCCTCTTCCTTTCCCCATTGCCCAAGGTACTAGGAAGGTACAGCCTTCCCAAATCGCCTGCCCCATATCCCCCCTTGAACCTGGCACTACCCCCAAAGTTCAGAAGTTTGGCCTTGTGTAGACCCTTGTCTTTTTCAGGAGCCAAGCTGTCTGGGCCCGGTAACAAACCTGCTGCCCAAAGTCAGTAGAAATGTTACGACCCATTTCAAAGACCTTAAACACCCATCCCTTCACCCATCAAATGATTTGTAAAGACATTAGCACACATCTTTCCTCTCACATTGATGTTTCCTGTGCTGGTGACAGTCTATTAAATCCAGCCTTTGGCGTGACCTCTCTGCTGTTGTAGTTCCATGGACAGAGGTTGTTGTCTCTTCCCCCTTCCACGGCCAGGCCGGTGTTCAGCCATCTCCAGGACAGCAGGGCCCCATCCAACGTCACTGTGCCCTAGGAAGACAAAAGCCATCACTCCAAATGTCTCCTTCTCCTCCTTCTTCCCAGGCATTTGGGCCTGCAAGTGGGGTTTGCTGCTGGGTGACACAGGAAAAAGGAGACCATATTGACACTGACGGGCATATAGAACCAAACATCCATTGTGACACTAAAGAACCTCACAGAACCAAGAGTCCATGGCCACACAACAGGGCCTTGTAGAACCAAGGGAGTCCAAAGGCCTAAAATTATTCTTGAGTGGTTCTGCCTTGGGAACAGAAACTTCCTTGGTGGCAGCTTGGGCTTGGCACATGCTAAGGAAGGTGTCTGTTTGTAATGGGGAAACTCACGAGTTTTAGATTGCTTCAGAAAAAGAAAAGGAAGAAAGCCCATGTTTGCCTGAGTGCAGTCAGTTCTCCAACCAAAGCAGGTCCCAGGTTAGTGAGGACAGACAGGATGGGGTTGGGGAATGTGGAGCAAGGCTGTCCACACTGGGTCAGACCTCAAAGCACAGCTTCTCTGAGTAGGCCAGACCTCCTCAGGAGACACCCTGGATCAATATCAATCACAGAACCCTGCAATCATCTCTGGTCTAAAGAGAAGAAGTAATAAAATACATGCTTTAAAATAGAAACATTTATTTCTAAGAAGCTCTTTGAAATATTTCTCCATAACTGTAGGAAAAACTTCCTAATGAACTGCACCAGACCAGAGGGAAATCAAGAGAGCCATGGTTTTGTCAGGATTTACTTGATCCCAATGAGCCCCATGGTGCATTTGGTGTTGAGTCCTTGAACCTCAGGGCCTGAGAGGAGTCCAAGTCAGAAGAAAAACCCAAAATGAGATCTATCCCCAACACAGGCTCCTCATGGACTCCTTAGAGGAGAGAATTGGAGGCCATGATTGAGCAAAAACATCTCAGAGAGTCAGAGAGGAAAGGAAAAAGGAAAGTACCTTAAAAAAACAGAAGTACCTTGAAGCAGTTGAGCCTCATTGAGTGTTGTTACTGAGAAAGGTTCTCAAGAGACTAATTAAAGCAGATAACTGGAGGCCATGATTGCACAAAGCTCTCAGACACTCCAACACAAAAGCAAAACCCCAAAGTCCTTGGAAAAACCTGCAGTCCCTGGGAGCATGAAGGAGCCCCCAGGGCCATTCCTGACCGAGGCTCCCCAGGGACTGGTCCCAGCACATCCCTGAGGCCACTGGGATGTGGGCAGATGCTGAGGGCAGGACAAGGGGTGACAGTGCCCAGCCTTGCTGGGGCTGTGCCAGGAGGCCCCAGTGCCTCAGGACAAGATGTCTTCTCACAGCCCTTGTTGGCACAGACCTTACTGTGCCCCAGGACTGTCTGTCCTCCCCCTGGGGCCTGATTAAAAAGGGAAAACCTTTTTTGAAAAAGAGATGTTTTCCCTTTTTTAATTTTTTTTTGAAGCACCCAAAAAACCCCCAAATTTCCCATTCCCGAAAATCCCTTGGTGTTAAAAAAACCCAAAATGCCAAACACTGCAGAGCTGCTCTGGGGCCAAAAAGAGGGTGGATCATCACCCCAACCCCCCCCCTGGGCCACGCCAGGCCTTGGAACTGCACTGATCCCCCTGCCGGGGTTTGGGGCCTGCAACGGAGAGGTTTAAGTTTCCTTTGGGAAAAAAGGGGGGACTGGGAAATACTGGGCAGGGAACCCTGGGAAGACACTACAAGGGGGGAAAACTGGATGGTCTGGGGCATACTGGGAAAAAGTGGGAACCCGGGGAGACACTGGGATATGCTGGGGGGATCTGGGGGAGACTGGGCAACCCCGGAAAAAGGAGGGAAAGTGGTGGGGAAGTCTGGGTGGACTGGGATGGACTGTGGGGGGGCCAAAAGACACGGCCTTTGGGGCATCTGGGGCTCTGGGGTGATCTGAACAAAAACTGGGGGAAACTGGGGTAAAGGGTGAAACTGGGGAAAACCAAACCAAGACTGGGGGCATTGGGGGCAGGATGAACTGGAAAACTGGAAAGGGGAAAAGGAAGGGAAACCCCGGTTTATTTTGGGGGGGGACTGGGGACTGAGGGCCGGAAAGGGGGACAAAGGGTTTGGGGCTTTGGGGTGGGTTGGGGGTGAACTGGGCTTTACTGGGAGGGGCCCGGGGGGCACCCGGGAATGTAAAGGGGCTGGGTTTTGAGGGCCCTGGGGGGACTGGGGGGTTGAATGGGCTGCCCGCCCCGCCCCGCTGCCCCCAAAAACCCGGGCCCGGGGTCGGGGGTGCAGGGGGGTGCCTGGGTCGGCGCCCTTTTTTTCCCAATCCTCCCCACAGCCCCATTTAGCCCCCTTGGGTCCCCGGGCTACAACACCCTTTCCCGACCCCATAGAACCCTGGTTCCGGGCCTTTTCCCAAAGTCCCCCTAAATGTCCCCCCGACCATCCAGGATTTTATAAGTGCCCCCCCAGCGCCCATTTGGGGCCACCCAAAAGAGTCCGCCCCCGCCCCCTGAATACCCAAACCCTTGGGCCCATTACAGCCACTTCTAAATTCCTCTCATCCCCGGGAGCTTCAGGGGTCCCCCAGAACACATTTCCCCCCTAAAACTCCTCGGGCCTTTTGCCCGGGCCCAAATTAGAACTCCCGGGTCTCCCCAAGTGCTCCGAAATTCTTCCCCCTGAGGACCTCTAGTCACAGGGTCTGACAAAAGGGGGCCCCAGGTGCTTTTGGACCCCAAAACCCCCGGTTTGAGCCACTTCCGGACTACAGGGTCACATCAACCCCACTGTTCCCTTGACGCCATTCCAGCCTTACCCTTTGTTTCCCCGGCATGACTGGGGCCACACCCCCGGGGACATTGGGCTGTGCCGAGAACTCCCCCTTTATTCTCTGCGGTTCCATTAACCAATTATTCCCGCCTACAACTCCCATCATTTCCCGTGCCCTAAAAGCCCCGGGCAACCCCAAAGGCCCCCCAGGACCCAAAAACCCCCCATTCCCCTTCCCGACCTCCAGGTGCCCCCCTGGAATTTTACCCTTTTATGCCGGGGCATTTTTCTCAGGGTCCTAATACTACTTCAACCCCTCAATGCCCCTAATGTCCTTTGACCCCCCAACTGCCTTCCAAATTTCCCCGAAACCCAAAAAACCCAAATGTACCTCAGAAATTTCCCAAAATTTAAAAAAGTGGCCCACCATATTTGGAAAAAAAAGATTAAAAAGAATACAAAAAGGGCAAATAAAAAAACTAATTAGCATGAAAAAAAAAATCAATAGCCAATAAAGGCCCAAATTTAAATTTAAAGAACAATGACCAAAAATTTTTTTAAATGATTGAGTTTTTTAAAACAAATATTTTTAAAAGGTAAAAAAATAATAATATTATAAATTTTAAAAAAAACATATTTAACTTAAAAAAAAATTTTTTAATTAAAAGAAAATCCAAATTTTTTTAATGTTTTGAATGTATCCAAAAGATGCGTGATGTCAGACAAAGGTGGGGGTTAAAGGTGGAAAGGCAAGGTTGTCCAAAGGGCCAGCCCCCAAGGGGCTCATTTTCGGCTAGCCTTTAAGGGGACATCCAGCATCCACATCACGGGGAATGCCTCTGGGGCACTGATTCAGGAGGGGGTCCCAGGATAAAAGAACTTCCTTGTCCCAAAGGGGGGGGTTGGGCTGTGGGTCCCTGAGTTTGTTTCATTTGTAGTTTGTTGAGAATTATGGGTCAGACAAAGGGTGTGTAAGGGAAGATCTTTTTTACCAAGATCCAAAGGGGAAGCTCCACAGCTGGAAAGGTTAAAAGGCATTAAGAAAAGAATTTCGGTATAGGTGCAAGTGAAAAGAAAGAGGTTCCTAAAGGTAGTCCTTTAGATGTGTTTGGCATATTGGAAAGAGTGGTGGATCATAAGGATACAGAAACTAAAGGAGCTTATTGTTGCCACGTGGTGGCCACTTTATAACTTGGAGGAAGGGCAAATAGCTTATCAGGGACGTTGGACTATAACACTTTGGAACAGCTGATGCTTTCCGGAGGCGTGAGAAGTGTATGAAGTTATTTATGCGACATGTTTTTCACCGTTAGAATCACCTGAGGCAAGGGCTTGTGAATTAGACCACCCTCTGACCCTTTAGTGTTGGCTCTCAAGAAAAATAATAAACTAATAAAGAAAACCCAGAAGTGTTGCACATGCTCAATAAATCAAAGGTGTACACATCCTGAGTATATTGTATGAAAACTCAAGAAGAAGAGACAAAAATTAAACCACTCCATTCCAAACACAAGAGCCAACCTGACTGTTCACTCTATTTTATGTTATGCTATTTTATGTTTATGTATTAAACAAAATTCCTCTCAAACTCCTTCGAATTTCTAGACCAGGTGAGAGGCAATGCCTCGCCACACCACCCTGGATCCTGAATCTGATGAGGGAATACAACAATTGGTAAACTTGTTTTAGTGCACCTACAAGTGACATCAGGTGAAAGCCCCAGAAGATGTGAGGCCCAGCCAGTCAGGGAAATTGGAGACTTTGCTAATGAGGCATGGAGAGTTTCCAGCAATCGAGAAGAGGGTGTAAACCAGGGACAAAGAAACTAGTAGCAATAATACAAAAAATGTAAAAAGGGGACTGGCGACTGAAAAGTATATTTTTGCAAACTATTAAAGTATAAATTAGGAAAACAGTAAGGAATTCATTGATTTTGTATATGCCTAATGCTCCATCTGCACTTTTGGGCAGGCATCTGCTAGAGCAGCTGGAAGCAAGATAATATTTAAAAATGGGGAAATTAGTTTGAGGTAAAAGATCAAAAATATGTAAAATTGTTAAACTTAATGCTAATAACAAAAAAAAATTTAAGTTGAAAATGAAGAAGAAATTATTAAGAAAATAAAAGATCAGGTGTTCCTGGTGTAGGGCCCCTAATATACCAGGGAGGACAAAGAATGCTCCACCAGTACAAATCCAGCTTAAAGGAGGAGAACAATCGGTAAGGGCAAAATATCCTTGAAAGGGAAGACAGAGAGAATAGCCCAATCATTGAAAACTTTTGCAATAGGACTATTAAGACATCAATCTGATTTTAACACTCCTATTTTGCCCAAAAGCCTGATGGATCAACAGGTAGTACAAGATTTAGAGCTGCATCAGATAACTAGGATTATACCCAGTGTTGTAACCCTTCATTTTTAAATTTTTAACACTGAATAACCTGTTTACTGTTTTAGATGAAGGATGCTTCTTTTGCCTCCTCTCCATGAACCAGCCGAAAATTTTGCATTTGAATGGAGAATCGCAAACTGGATGTAACTCAGCTCAATGGTGTGTACTACTCAGGGTTCAAGAACTCTACACATTTCTGCAAGGATTTGAGTCTTGGATACCAGGGAGGCATGTCAGCTGGATGACTCAATCCCAGACCCAAGAGTGTGAATGGAGAACCCAA